>CDFA01025202.1:0-34121 GCA_000826305.1 Acanthamoeba healyi | reverse complement strand
TTCGTTTTTCTGCATGACTGTTTCAAATTCCACAAGCGGAGGATGACGAAGTCTGCGGGAGCGGGCGGCATGTTCATGGTCGGCCCCGCGGGGCGAGTGTGTGGCAATTGGGCATTTGGGCGAGCGCCACCGTAGTGCATGGTGATGATGGTGATGATGAAGGTTTCCCTCTGGGTACTCTCCACACACACGCACGCGGCCACGCTTAGCGAGAGTTCAAACTAACTCCGTTGCGCCTGTGGCTGTGCGGTAGTGGCAGTGTGCGTGAGCTTCTGCCTCTTCCGGTGCTCCTCTTCGGCCAGCTCGGTGAGCTCCTTGATGTCTTCCCGGAGATGCCGACTCTGGAGGTCGTATCGCTCGTAGGCGTCGCGTATCTTGATGATCTCCTCTCTGACCTTGCTTCGCGCCTTGGCCAGCTCGTCCAGCTCCTTCCTCTCCGCCTCGCTCTGCGCGCTCTCCAGCACTTGAACACGCACACGAACGCGCGCACGCGCACAACCAAGCCGTCAGTCCCCTCCAACGCAGCTGCCGCGCTCGCCAGGATCCCACGCATCCACCATCAGGGCAGACGGCGATGGTAATTTGTACCTCGGCCACGGCTGATCGCGAGAGGATGGGGAGAGGATCCAACGCTCATCATCTCATGCTCCTTGAGGACCTTGTAGAAGGGCTCGGTGGGGTCGTGGAACTCGATCTCGTCGTAGATCTCCTTGATGACCGGCTTCTTGGTGGAGAGCCCGATGTTGCCCTCTGGCGGATAGAGCACGAGCGCGTGCACGAGATCGACTGGCACCTGAATGCGATCATCCATCCGTGCACACACGAGCGCACACTCCAAGCATCAGTCACATGCGCGCATCAAACAAGCCAGGCCACATGCGAAGGAGGCGAACGGGACCTCCAGCGGGTCCACAAAGTGTATCTTGATGCCGAGCTCGAACTCGCCCCATCCGTGCTCTGTCACCTCGTACGGCGGCTTCTCGATGACTACGCACATGAACAGGTCAGATCAACGTGAATCATCGCTGCATGGCTTCACCAACTGCTCCGTGCGTGCGTGCGCGCATGTGTACCTCGCACGGGGTTGGGGAAGGAGGGATGAAGCGTGAAGACCACCTTCTTGATGAAGTAGGAGAGGTCTTCGTTGTGTGGGCCGCGCACGTAGGTAGTCCACCGATGGGTCTTGGTGTCGTCGGCCTTCTTGCCCAGCCACCACGAGATGTTGCCGTAGATGACCGGCCGCTCCACCAGCGCGCCCTTGACGCGCGCCACATTGGCGCCGCCGCCGCCGCCGCCCGCGCTCATGCCAAGGGCGGGCGAGGCCAGCAGCGACGACGACGACGCAGAGGAGGAGAGCGACGGCGACTCGGCCGGCGAGTACGTCTCCATGTCGAGAGGAGAGGAAGGGCTCTGCGGTGTCTGCTGCGCCGATGACGGCGTCGGCGTCGGCGGCGCCGGCGACTGAGCGCGGGCGGGCGACGCCAGCAGAGGCGAGAGCGTCGTGGACATGGCCGTGAAGGCCGACTCGCGCTCATCGAGCCCGCCACCATGTGATGACGATGACGACGATGAAGAAGAAGAAGACGATGGCGTCGCGACCGCTGGCGGCTGCGAGTGCCGCAGAGAGGACGACGCGGGCGAGGCGAGGCCGGCAGCGGAGAGCGGGATGAACGAAGAGGGCGAAGAGGCCGACAGGGAAGTGGACGATGAAGACGAGGAGGGCGCACCACCGCCAGACGAGGGGGACGTGGAGGAGGTGTTGAGCGTGGACATGCCCGGCAGCTTGATCGTGATCTTGCGCTTGCGCTTGTTGCCCGCCCCCGACGAGGGCGAGGGTGCCGCGGCGGATCCGCCCGTGGGTGTGGCGGGAGATGACGCGCGCAGGTTGAGTTGGGAGGGCGACGACCCGCCCACCACCACCGAAATCTTTCGCGATCCCTGCGTCGGCGTCGAGGGGGCGGGGGGCGCCTGCTGCTGCTGCGCCCGTTGGCCAACACTGGCGCCTACCAGTCCCTCTCCTTCCTCTTCCATTTCCATCTCCAACTTAAAACAAATTAAATTTAAGTTTGAGAAATAATTTTAATTCAATTTATTATATTTTATTTTAGGTGTAACTAAAAGAGCAAAGATGAGCCAGCAGAGCCGAGGGCTGCGGCAGCGAGGGGGACGGCTGGGGCTCGTGGCACGACAACACGGCCCGATGGCAGTTGGAGGTCTGCTGCTCCTTGTTGCTGTTTTCTCTCTCGGTCTGCCGGGTGCGGATGCATCGGCGGCGGATGCACCGACGTCCACGGCGAGCGGCGAACTCGGATCTCGCGAGGGCGAGGGGAGCGCTACGGGTCCGACGTGGATGCGACGCATGGCCGACGGCGTGAAGGGCGCGGTCGCCTCCACGCCCCACCTGGCCCAGATCTTGGCCATACGACACGGCGAGAAGCCCGCGGGAGGACAGAGTGCGCCCCCCCCCCTCCACCCTCTGCCCTCTGCCCTTGTCGCTGCCCTGCTCGTGCCCCTTGCAGCTGACGCGTAGACGCTCCACCACCACCACGGCGTGTGTTGTGTGTGTGCTGCCAGACTGCACGACCAACTCGACGTGTCATCACGGTACGTGCGTGAAGGAGGCCAACGCCACGGCAGAGGACGCGGGCCACTGCGTGTGCACGCCGGGGTACGTTGCCCGCGCGGGTCGAGCGCCTGGCCTGGCGCGTCGATGACTGACTCGACGCGGGGGCCTCTGGACTCTGTGCAGGTGGATGGGAGAGACATGCACGCACGAGCAGAAGTCACTCAAGACGGCCTTTCTCCTCAGCTTCCTTCTGGGCAACATGTACGGCGTGGTTGGCTCGCGCGGCTGGCGTCTAACGGCACTGTCTAGCGAACGTGTATGGTTGCTGCTCGCTCACACGCGCGCTCGTCTCTGATCTCTGCAGCGGCGCCGATCGTCTGTACCTGGGCTATGTAGGCAGCGGAGTAGCCAAGCTCTTGATCAACCTCCTGCTGTGTGTGCTGCCCTGCTGTCCTCTCTGGTATGCCTCCATCGAGCTGATCATGTGTGCGTGTTCCCTATGAGCTACGTGTCTCAGCCTCTTTCGTGCTCTCTCGTGTTACAGTTATATGTGCCGTTCCCTCAGCGGCGGACGACGAGCGCATCTCGCTTACGGCTCCACCGTGGGCACGCTTCTGGTCTCAGCTGCCACCGTTTGGCTCTGGTGGCTTATCGTACGAATCATCTCTCTTTTGCTCCCTCAAACATGAAACGTCGATGCCTCACCGCGGCCCAGCTCAACTCGCATCTGACTCTCTCTCGTCGTGTGCACGCATCATCAGGACTGGATTTTGATCGTGACGGATTCACTGCCAGATGACTCGGGCTACCCTCTCTTCGACAACCTGTAGATATCACAACCACCTGAAGAAAGAGGCTCACGCAACAGAGAGAGAGCGAGAGGTGTGGTGTGCAAGAGGACTTCACACCCAACGTGCACTTTTTGCGTCGACACGTGGCATTCTCTGCATTCATTCGTTTTCGCGTCGACAAAAACATTTCCCGCCTTGTGGCCAGATCGCAAACAACGACAAGGAAATGACAACAGCAGTTGCCGCCGCACGAACGCGCGTAGCGAGAGAGAACTGCGACGCGTAGCGATTAGAAGAAAAGAACAAGAAGGGGCACACGCTTGGTTGGGGCAAGTACTTACACGGGCTCGATCGAGAGAGGTCCATATTACTACGCGATACGTTGCGAATGGACGAGGCACGCGCGCAAACAGGTAACGGCCAATTCGCTTGTCGCTGCGTTTGCTTGTTAGATCGCACATTGACCTTCTACGTTTCTGATTGATTACGTACATCTTCAGAAGCTAGGAGCGCCAATCGGCCCTCGATCTTCTCGACTTCTGCGCTGCTGCTACGCGTTCCCAAAGCCTCCAAGGTACGTCACGGGGATGCTGTTTCGAAATCGGTCCGTTTGGAGATTAGCGCCGGTCTGGCCATCTGGTGTTCGAATACTCAGGCACGTAGCAACAGAAATTGGATGGGCGAATGCTCGAGGTGGTGCGAGGAAAGCCCAACGTAGATGAGCAGGAGCTTCAGCTCGAAGCCCGCATTCGCACTCTTCAGAAGCGTTCTGCTGCAGGTACCCTCATCCGTCCTTTCTTCTTCTTCTTCGCGATCTTGAGGATCTTTTCTGGTGATTACGCAAGCTCGTACTCCTCTCGACCATGTGCTGACGTTCTCTCGCCAGTGCCCTCGAATGAGGAGCTCAAGTCCATGATTGGCCTTCTCACGCAACAGTCAACGCCTCCTTACGACCCAGCCGATAGAAAGGTCCGAAACTCGTCCAAGTGTGTAAGAGAAAGATAGCACTGCACTGGCATCTCAACGCTCACGGCTTTCCTCTCCTCCTCCTCCTCATCTGCAGATCAACTACGTTGACTTTAAGCGAGTCGGCGCTAGCGTGCCAGAGAGGTGCAGGCAGTACTTCCAGGCCTCGACGTTCCTCTACTTTCAGAAGGATGAGCACAAGAGAATCAAGATCCACGCACTCTGCCAATACATCATCGCCACGGGTACGCCGCCGCAGCTGCCCTGGTCTCTCTCTTAGATCCCCTTTAGAGAAGAACAGGCAAGCCTCACAACTGAATCTATGTTCCTATCATCGTCTTCAAGTGATCCTCGAGCAAGCTTGGATCAGTGTCAGCCTCTACGACGGTGATCACGACGAGCGACTCACAGAAGACGTACATGCTTGGCTCGCCTTCGCGTTACAGTTAAAGTCAGTCTTCAACCTTTCGAACTTACCACGGCTCACTACCACGACTCTAGGACATGAACCGTTACGTGTCTGAGTTTCTGGACACCGTGCCGACTGTGCGCGACTACGTCGCAGCTTCTCCTCTCCTGCGCAACGTGTATGTGCTCACCATCGTGCGTAAGTTCTTTTTCTTCCTCGACCCACTCGGCAAAGGTACATGGCCCATCTGTGGTCCGTCATTGCTGCACAAGTGAGCAATCTCCAACCCGCCTTTGCGTCCCCTCTCGTCTGCAGGCTCCATTCGTATTCGCACGCTCATCATGGATCCCATGTTCAAGGAGCTCGACTCATTGCGAAAGAACGAGGGCATGTTACGTACGTTTCTCCATGTGAGCCGCTGCGTCGCTCAAGCTTCATCTATCTGTCAGGCCTAAACCTGACTTTCTCTCTGGTACAGCCACCACGAGTTGGTTCCACCTCGACCACACCAACCGCATGTACAAGAAGTTCAAGACTCTGGATGCGTACGCTCTTCCCTTCCTACTCTCCGAGGAGATAGACTGCCCACTTAACGACCCATTCTCTCAGTGATGGCAATGGGAAACTGGGCGAGGACGATCTCAGAAGCTACGACCCGCCACTCACGGTCAGCTTCATTGCACAGCTGCTCGCTACCAAATCAACGGCCGATGCTGAGCTTGTACGTAGAGGCGCTGCCGTCTCTCATACTCGCACCATCAGAAACTGACCTCTACCGCTGCACAGGACTTTCGAGATTTCCTAAACCTTGAGCTTGCGCTCGCAAACCCAACTGCCCCACGGAGCATCCGTTACTTCTTCTCAATCTTCGACCTGGAGCAGAAGGGCTATATCATAGAGCATGACTTGGCCTATTTCCTCAAGGTAAGCGGCTCTTGCTTGTGGTAGTGGCACTTGCTTGTCGTCCTCAAAATCTGACTCTTGGTGCTCAACAGGACGTACTTGAAGGACTGGATGAGACCTTGGAGCTTGAGCCGGGAGAGGAGGAGTCGGCCGGCTCAGGGAAGGTGTTTGCAGCGGATGTTATGGTACCAATCATACGCCTATGCCCACGTCTCTTCCCCAAACTTGTACACCATCGCTTACCACGTCCTCCTCGGGAAACGCAGAACCAAATCTTCGACCTCATACGTCCCAAGATCCCGCGAGTCGTCACGCTTGACGATCTTGTCACTAGCGGCGCTGCGCACATCTTTACGAGCGTCCTCGTCAGCAGGTGCCCACCCCTCCCTGAAGCTTCGGATTTGAGATCAAGCGCCATCCCTAACATCCGCCTCTGCAGGGATCTGTTCGACAACTGGGAACAAAACGATGGCATACGAGTCAACTACGCCCCTCAACGGGGCCCGCCGTCTCCCCCTCTTCCTCCTCACCGGTTTATCTCCTTCTACCAGCCCGAGGCGAGCTCGGCCACTGAGCGCTGGCCCGACCCACCGGCTGCGCCAGCATTGGCCGCCATAGCAGCCGACGCCTAGTTGACAAGCTGTCCTGCTCTTCCTTTTCCCCGCCGATCGGCGCTTCTCCGCTCTCATCGGGACCCCGTGAGTGGCTCTTCCAACACGTGACGAGACCCTTCGGTTCAGCTTTGCCTTTTGTGTTCGTGGGAGACGCCAAAGGCAAGCACGTCCTCCTCTCCCCCTCGTTCTTGCTGAGACAACCGCGAGTTGTGTGCTTGGTCCCCGAGGAGTGCTCTCAGGTGTGCTTTGTTGCCGCAGAGAAAGCTTTGCGAACCCCGGGACCCGGTTACATCGGGCCAAAACGTCGTGTTGCAGCATCCAAAGTGTGTAACTGCCACACACCCACACGCACACCCCTTCAAGCCAACGTCTCGAGCTGCAAAGCTTCACTTGCAGAACTTAGAGAGGAACCGATCCACCGCCCTTCGAACGAAGCATCGCAGGACAACGCTCTCTTCGGCTTTGATCGTTGAGGCTCACATTTCGGGAGATCACCATCAGCAAAGCAACGAACGCCGAATGAAGCGGCGAGGGTCGGCCGACGAGGGGCAGCACCGCCCTCCTGGGAACCCAGAAGCACAGGTACGCAGGCAAGTGTGGGCGCGAAAAAGAACGAAGAAATTCGTGAGCCACGTAACTCCGACGTGTGCATTCGTGAAATGCCGGTGACCCTGTGCGCACCTAAATTTTTATTCTCTGGTGCGGGAGTGGCCAGTTCAAGCGGCAGCGAACCTTGGAGCCGGAGCACGAGCAACCACCCGGGGCAGTAACGACACCACACAGCGCACAGGTGCAGCAGCGCCGCCGGCGGAGCAGCGCCCCTTGCCTTTTGCCAAACCAGCATGCCCGCGACGCACCATCACTGCCTTCACCGCCGGCGGCCAGCGCGTTGGAGGAGGGTTTGATGGGGGACTCACTGGTGGACGAACTCCTGGCTCACGTCTTCTGCTCTGGCCTCACCTGGCGCGATCTTCCTCGCTTAGCCCTTGTGTGCCGGTACGCGCCTCCGCCTACCCTCCTTCTCGTCGTCGTCCCACTCATCGTCTCTCGCGTTAGCTTTCGCCTCGTCGTTTTTGGTGTCGACTTTTTTTTTTGTGTTTTTGGTCCGTGTGTGCTGGGACACCTGGTGACTGGGATTTCGCTTTCGTTTCATGTTCGTTCATGGTGGCCGGCACCCCACACACCGGTTTCTGCTTGCCTGCCTGCCTGATGTCAAAGGCACTTGTTGTCTCTGTTTGTCTCCTGTCTCTGTGTCGTGTCGCTTCGATGTCGGACCGTAATCGAATGCTTGCGTCTGCTCCGCTCCTCTCCGGCCCTTGGCCTCCGTTCCTTCCTGAACACGATGCAGCTACCGCTCATCGTTGGGTTGGTCGGACCGGTGACATCTGATGCTCATCGCCGGCACGACATGTCTCTTCTCTGTTTTGTGCATTCTCGTTGGTGCACACAGACGATGGCGAGAGTTGGCAGCAGATGCCGTGCTGAGACGGCGAATGCTGCGCGGGGTGGTGCTCTCTGCTGGCGGCGGCCAGCACGGTAACCTGGGCCAGGGCGACGCCGTTACCCAACTGTCTGTGCTCACCCCGATAGGCTGCAGCTCCTTGGAAGGTACGCGTGCGATAGACTCTCTTTCTTGCTCGATCGCGCGCGCGCACGTCCGTGTCTTCAGCCTCGCTCCCAATTCGGTTGACAACTCGTTCGTTGAGTTGAGCTGGGTAACCTTATCTTTTTCGCTCTCTTCCCACTCGCTTGCCCGCTCGCGCCTCTCTGTGGCCGAGACCAACGAGCTGAGCGACGCCTTTCTTTTGCGCTTATTGACCGTTGCACAACATCCCTCACCTCTCATTCTCTCTGTCCCCTCTCGCCTCCACCACCACAACAGCTCACAGAGTCGTCGCCGTGTCTGCTGGCGGCCACCACTCGCTCGTGCTCACCGAGAGAGGAAGTGTACGATCATCACCCCACATTCCTCGCACACGTGTCCTCGACTTGAAGATCTGCTGACCAACACCTCGCCGACCCACCATCAGGTCTTCTCGTTTGGCAAAGGCCAGCATGGCAGGCTGGGTCATGGCGATGGGACGACCTGCTTCGAGCCGCGACGCATCGCCTTCTTCGACACCGCGACTGCGAGCGTGGTCGAGGTGTCGGCGGGCACGGCCCACTCGATGGTCCTGACGAGCGACGGCAAAGCCTATTCGTTTGGGTTCGGCATGTTCGGTCGTCTGGGTCACGGCGATGAGGCTGACCAGCTGCTGCCACGAGAGATCGCCCTCGACAGCGAGTCCTCGCCATCGGCGCCAGAAGTAGACAGCTCTATAGGGCGTATCGAGCACGTCGCCGCTGGCTACTTCCACAGCATGGTCATCACCACCAGAGGTAATGCGCTCTTGCCGGACATCTATGATCGCCTCTCTGTCTCTCTGGCGTCGTGCGCAGGCACTAAGCGCACCCCGCCACACTGCAGGCCGTGTCTATTCGTTTGGCGCAGGCGTGATGGGCGCGCTCGGGCACGGCGATCGCCACAAGCGACTGCGGCCGACCATGATCGAAGCGCTGGCTGGACATCGCATCGTGTCCATGGCCTGTGGCGGCGCCAACACGCTGGTGCTGGACGACAAGGGCCGAGTGTGCTTCTTTGGCCTCGACCACGCCGAGTTCTCCAAGTTCACCGAGGGCCAGGCCCGTTTCGTGCTCTTGCCCTCGCCTCTCCCTCTCGATGACGAGATCGCCGGTACCTAAACCTTACATCTCTCTATCGCACGTGCGGACACATGCGGAGCCACCGACCTCACGTCGCTCTCTTGTGCACGCGTGCGCAAAGCCGTGCGGGCGGGCGAAGGACACTGTATGCTGCTGACGCGGGACGGCAAGCTGCTCTCCTTTGGCTTGGGCAAAGGCGGGCGCCTCGGTCTGGGCGATGAGACAAACCGCTTCACGCCCACGCCCGTCGCCTTTCCGAGCCGCGGCATCGTGCGCGGTACCACTAGCTTCTTCGCTTGAGTGTCTGTAACGACCATGGTGCGCGTGCTGACATGTGTGGGTGTGGCAGATATTGCGTGCGGAGCCAAGCACGGGCTGGCCTTGGTGGACGTGCCAGGCGAGGGTCTCAAGCTCTACGCGTTTGGGTGCGGCGATCACGGCCAGCTCGCTAACGGCCTTCGACAAGACCAGACCTCGCCAACGCCTGCGACCACCGCACTGGCAACATTCACGAGCATCGCGCCACACGCCTTCTCTGCCGGCAAGGCACACACGCTCGCTCTTCTCTGACCTCTCGCGTGCGACGTATTGCCGGCAGCTCGTTCGCCGCCCTGGTTGGTGGAGACCAGGACGACACACGCGCCCGAGGTGCAGCACGACGCATGACACTCCCACACTCCTCGGCTAAGTCACGCAACAGGGCCTCTCCCTGCCGGCATAGATCGCCAACAAGCTTTGGTGCACAGCCGGTTCGTTCCTGCTGTCCTCCCATTCGCCCTCACCTCCCCTGCTCGCACCACCTTGCTTCCTCCCGCTTTGCCCACTCACGTCCTCTCTCCTCCCGTTCCGGGCGACACAGGTGGCCCTTTGTCCGATGATGTGTTGGTCGCACGGGGCCGGCCACACGGCAGGGCCTCACGCACAACGCCAGCAGCCACCTGCGGTACAGGTCCGAACATCGAACCTTACATGCGTCGGACCTAAATTGTCGGCGAAGCGACGTCTCTGCGCGTACTCGATCAGCTGTCGGCCTGCGCTACCCCCGTGCCACTGCCGTCGAAAAGCCGCAGACGCCAGGACGAGCCGGGTCGACACCGGAAATTTCGGGTCTGCTAGACTTTGATTGACGAGCAAAGCCAACGAAATTCGATGGATCGCAAAATGACAGGCAGCGGAAAGAACGAGAACAGTGATGAAGCACGCGAAATCTCGACCGATTCGACGCATGGCTACGCGCGAGAGCCGTACTAAACCCGGTTTTGTCCCGGTATGTTAACCCGCCACAGGACAGCAAATTAACGCAACCGCGTGCGGAGCCGGCACGTGATGCCCCGTGACATGCGAGAGAAGCGAGATAGCCGCTGGGGGCGGGTGTGGTCCGCGACCGCGAGCGATAAGTACCGGCAGGGGAGCGGGCCAGTTTGGCTTTTCTCACTCGTCACCTTCACCACCCTCACCCACCACCACCACCACCAACCACCAGACGGAGCACTCCACCGGATAGCGGCCTCACCCACCACCATCCACACCCGCCCCGTCGTCACCCACCCACCCGCCCGTTCATCCCACCACCGAGTCAAACACCACCATCACCCATACTCCACTACAAATGGAAGGTTCCGCACTGCAACTCGAAAACCGTACCCAAGTCATTGTTTGGTACGGCTACCTCCAAGTCCTTGCGTTCGGCCTCAATCGAGTTCGCTTTCGCTCTTTCGCCACGTCGCTTTTCGTTTCCTGTTTCTTTTTGACGACACGTTTGTTTTGGCTTGCCCTTGGCCCTAACCCAACCTTCTCTTTCACTTGACTTGCGAGCAGGCTGCGTGAGAACTACAAGCACGCTACGACCACCTCGGTGAGCAAGCGCAGCGTCTTTGCGCACTACCTGGAGGCCTGCAAGAGGCAGAACGTCCTCACGCCCATTTCGCACACCTACTTTGGCAAGCTGGTGCGCAAGGCCTTCCCCGACGTGAGGTGCAACCGCAAGGGACCGCGCGGCTCGGCCCAGCAGCACTACCGCCTCATCCGCGCCGACGGCGGCGACGCCGACGAATTCCTCAGTGCGCACTTCCCCGACGAGGTGCAGGAGGAGGCCGACGAGGAAGAGGAAGAGTACACGTCCAAGCGGGCCAAGCGCAACGCGAGGAGCTCCAAGAAGGCCACCACGGCCGCCGCCCTCCGCAAGAACGGCGTCAGCCGCGTCCGCGTTCGCGCCGCCGCCACGGCCGCCGCTTCGTCGATCAGCCGCATGATCAGCGCCGATCAGGCTCCGGCCAACCTCACCGAGGCCTGGTCCTTCAGCTCGGCGCCCTCGTCGCCCTCGTTCTCCGCGTGCCAGTCCACCGCCGCGTCGATTCCGTCGTCGCCCGCTCAGTACTACGCCGAGAGCGAGGACAGCGACGAGGAGGAGTACGTCGAAGAGGAACTCGTAGAGGCCGAGGAGTACGCCGAAGAGGAGGAACAGGAGGAGGAGAACGAGGAGGACTACGAGTCCGATGCCACCGGTGGCGAGGCCGAGGAGGTCGAGCTCAACTTTGACCTGCCCCAGTTTGAGATCACTCCCGGCGAGGAGTCGCCCGGCACGTCCTTCTCGTACGAGGCCTGCCCGACCGTCTCTGGCCACGAGCAGAACCTTTGCCTCCAGCAGCAGCTCCAGCACTCCACGCAGCAGCAGCAGCCCCAGTTCGCCGTGCCGCAGCAGCCGATCTCTCAGCCCCAGCATCAGCAACAACTGCAGCAGCCGAGCATGACCTACTTCGAGCCCTCGGCCTTCTACGACTTCGTGTCGCCCGACCTCGAGATGCCGCTCTCGGCCATCAACCAGGTCAACCTCGCTGAGGACTTTGGCTGGAGCATGCCCTCCATGCCCTCGGCCGTCGACAACTGCGCCTCGGCCTACCAGCAGCACCAGCAACAGCAGCACTACTATCAGCAGCAACAGCAGCAGCAGTCGAGCGGCGTCCACTCGTACCTGCTCTCCGATCAGCTGCCCTCGGCGCAGTGCTCCGATCTCGCCGAGTGGGTCTCGCACTACTGCATCTGATCACTACGACCTCGACCTCTCTCACTCTCTTCGCACTACCACGACAACGTTATATTGTAGATTACTATGTACTCGTCACTCTTCTCTCTTTCTCTCTCCCCTCTGCCGACGACCACGATCCGTCACTCGCTTTCGGCGTCGATAGTTCGACGACGAGGCACCAGTGTCCTCCGCGGCTCGCCGCGCAGCCTTTTGCTGCAGCGCGTGCAAAACAACGAATACGACAGTGCAGTCTATTCGCTTTCTTGTGCTCTCTCTCGGATGACAATAAACATCCTGTACTACCAGACATCACTCTCGTTTGCCTTCTCTTTCGCTTACCTCTCCGAGAGGGCCTTCTTTGTTCCCTCCCTCTTGGTCGTTGCAACGCGTGGCCTGGATCCCGGCCTTGAGCCCAACTCCTCCCCCATCCACACGTTCTTCTCCCTCCGTTCTTTCTTTCGCTTTGCCCATTTCAATCTGAATGCAACATTCTTCGCATACCACATTTTTTCCACACACATTCCGCAGACTTGTCCTAAAGATCTGAAATTCCGGACTTATCACAAAATGGCACGAAATGCAACTCGCGCCAAACTAAAGTTGATGGTGGCGGACGACAGCCCTCGTCCTCGTCGCGTGTGTGGCCCCCTTGCACGCACGGTGACACTACCACCATGCAGGATGGTGCGCGAAGGAGATCGTTCGATTCGCTTCCGGCGCTGAAGCGATCGCTCGAGCCGACGGCGAAATCGAACTCGAAATCGAGGGGCACGTCGATGCCGCTGCTGTGGCGCCTGGCGGTGCAGCTGTGGACGCGCCACGCGTGGCCCTACCTGCGCATCGCGTTCGGCGGGGACAAGCGCAGCGCGGCGCTGTTCCGGGTGGCCCTCGCCATCACCGTGCTGGGCGACGTGGTCGATCGCGCGCACGATCTCTCGGCCCACTACACC
Organism: Acanthamoeba healyi; assembly: GCA_000826305.1. Taxonomy (NCBI): domain Eukaryota; phylum Discosea; order Longamoebia; family Acanthamoebidae; genus Acanthamoeba; species Acanthamoeba healyi. Next base: position 21,194 of record CDFA01025202.1, on the reverse strand, counting down.
GATGCGGGCGTGCTCCCTCGTCGTGTGGCGCTCGACAAGTTCGCCAACGCGACCTGGCTCTCGTTCCACATGTGGGGCGGCGGCTGGTGGCCGATGGCCCTCGCGTTCGCGCTCCATCTCGCCGCCGCGGCGGCCATGCTGGTCGGATGGCACGCGCGCAAGGCCGCCCTCGCGGTCTGGGTCATGACCACGTCCCTGCAGGTGCGCAACATCCTCGTCCTCCACTCGGGCGACGTGCTCCTCCGCGTGAGCCTCTTCTGGGCCCTCTTCCTGCCCCTCGGCGATGTCTTTTCAATCGACGCCGCCTTCAAGAATTACAACGAGAAGACCAAGACCAAGGGGCGAGGGAGCAGCGCGAAGAAACACGCAGCTGCAGGACAAGATGTCGTTGATGATGCATCATCGACGGCTTCGTCCATTTTGGGTTCCATCTTGGAGCCGCTACGCGGAATGCCATCCTCGATCGACGAGCTGGAGAGCAAGGAGGCCAACGACCACTCGACAACCGCAACCTCGAGATGGTGGTGGCCCACCACTACTCAGCAACAACAACAGGGCTCGGGGCGCTACGCGTTCATCAACGCGGGCACCCTCGCCGTCCTCCTCCAGGTATTTTTTCCCCATTTTTTATTCATTTTTTAATGTTTAATAACTAAAATGTGTGACGTGCAGGTGGGGTTGATGTACTTCACGTCGGTGTACCACAAGACGAGCGATCAGTGGTCGGTGACGGGGACAGGTACGATTCGCCTCTCCACGCACGCACGCACGCACGCACGCACGCACGCACGCACGCACGCACGCACGCACGCACGCACGCACGCACGCACGCACGCACGCACGCATCCACATGCGAGACGCGGTTGACGAGCGGACTGGCCGCGCGTGGGAGAAGCTGACATTGTCGTGTTGTCCGCCTGTGCGCGCACAGCGACCTACTTTGCGCTGCAGCTGGACTACTTCCGGATGCCCATGGCCGACTTCATGCTCGCCACGCTTCATCCTCACCTCCTGCCCTACTTCACGTTTGCCGTCTACTACTGGTACTCGTTCTCTCTCTCTCTCTTCTGGTCTCTCCATTCAATCCCAGCAACTGATCACACGCGTACACGCACACGCACATGATACACGCACAACAACAGGGAGTGGCTTGGATCGTTCTTGATGGTGTTCCCCTACAAGACGGGCTTCATGCGTACATTCGGTGTGGCGGGCTACATGTTCATGCACCTGGGTTTCGGACTGTGCATGCGGCTGGCCACCTTCTTCTGGGCCGCCGAGGCCGCCCTCTGCGTCCTCCTTCCGGGCTGGTTCTGGGACGAGTTCCTCTTCAAATACGTCCTCTGCAAGACGCCTCAGCGGTACCGGCTTCGCGCTGCGCACGCGCACGCATGTGTGTCGTCTTGTGATGGCTCACAACATCTCACGCCCGCGTGTGTGTTACGCACAGGACCCGATTCGAGCTCTTCTATACGAAGCGATCGCTGTTCCGGTTCTACGAGCGCTTTGCCCGGGTGGTGGGCACCTTCTGCCTGTTCCCCGAGACCGAGGTAAAGCCGCTCGACGAGCTACGCCTCGACATCGATGACGACGACGACTATGACGGCGAGGCTGGCGTCGGCCACAGGCCAGTCGATGAAGGGCGAGCAGGCTCACACTCTTCAGGTTCATCGCTCTTTGCTGTCATGTGTGCCATCCTGCTCTTGCTCAATGCGTGCATCTACAGGCGGCCGAGTGCGCTCTTTCGCCGATCTTGTGGAGGCCTCGCTGGTCGCTGTGGATCACCTGGGCCACGTACGGCTGCAGCCCATCTCTCTTGCGGCTGACCGCCAGCTGCATCTAGTCTGACACGGGATTGTGTTCGTGCATGCGCGTTATTATCGATTGGTGGCTCACAGGTCCACCAGGACTTCAGGGCAGTGGTGAGCCTTTGTTACGCGTCGCCCGTGCTGTGGCCCCTCGGCTGGCTGCTCACGCGCATCATCGACTCTCCTGCGCTCTCCCGCCACTTTGTGCGCTTTGGCTTCTGCATCGACGTCGTGGTCGAGGCCTGTCTTCACTTCGCGCTTGGCCGGCGCCTGAACGAGTTGCGCCACGATGTCAAGATGAAGCGCGCCGCCGATCGCGAGGACGACGCCAGAGGCGTACGTCCACCCCGCGAACTGTCTCTCGTGCTCGTGTGACGTCGCGGCTAAGCGGTGGGCCAAATGGTGTGCTGTGCTTAGTTGGGTGGCGAGCGCGCCAAGGAGGCGTGGAGGCGGAGCGTGTTTCGCAACAAGCAAAGCCTGCGTCAACGATTCAGCGTCAGGCACCTCTTCACGCTCGGTACCATGTCCCGGCTGCTGAAGAACCTGTTCTGCCTCTGGCTCGTCTACTTTGTGTTTGGCTGGTGCGCTCCCTCTCTGCCTCTCTCCTTTTCTCGCCTCGCATTGCTCTGCGCTTGAGTGAGCGACAGTGACGTGCGTGACACACTCAAACCTCACCTCGCCACATCAGGACCATGAACAACATCGGTGTCAGCCGATGGGTTCCACGGCACGACGTTAAGGTTCGAGCTTCACCCTCTTCTCCTCTCCGCTCTGATGGGGACTTGAGCTGGTCAATGCTGACGGCTCGGCGATGCCAAACCATGCCTCCTCCTCTGCAGTGGCTGGCGTACACTCTGCACATCGACCAGGCGTGGAATATGTTCTCGCCGCACCCGCCAGACACCTCCTGGTGGTATATCATTGAGGTACGGCCGCGATGCGTCCCACGCAATAATGAGAGACCCTCCTCACCATGCGTGCATGGCCACACACAGGGCTCGCTGGTGAATGAAGAGACTGTCGAGATGCACAGAGACCGAGGCATGTTCGAATGGAAGGGCGGTCCTCTCGACGGTACGCCTATGGGCAGCTCGTCCGTAGTGCGCGTCTTGCATGTGTAGTCAGCTGACGCGCTCTGCGGTGGCCTCGCGTGCAGACTGGTTGCCTCCAGCGTCGCTGCCCGACACGATCGGCAACCATCGATGGTTCAAGTTCTACGAGCAGGTCAACGACCACCCCGAGAACGCCGTCGTCCGGCTCTACTGGGGTCGTTACATCTGTCGGTACGACGTTGTTGTGAGCCGTTGTGGGCTTCTTGAGCTCACGTCGTGTTCATCGTGCGTGCGTGCGTGCGTGTGCGTGTGTGGCGTGGCGTGGGCAGGGAGTGGAACAAGCGACACGACTACTACGAGCGGATCTACGAGTTCAAGATCTGGTGGCTCAGCCGCCGCGTGGCCCTCGACGGCACACACGCCTACCAGCCCAAGCAGCTACTCTGGCATCACGTCTGCTACGACACCAAGCCCTCCCCGCCGCCGCCACCTGCCGTCGCCGCCTGATCCGATAGTATCCTCTCATTCAAGTATTTATTCCAGCGTTAAGGCCCCGTTCTGGTGTAATTTCATTGGCCTCGGGCCGAAAATCGTTTTTTTTTGCCGCCCGCGCGCGCGCGCCTACTACGGCCTGATTTTGCCGGCCGGAAATGGAATCCTATCAATGGATAGCCATCCATTGATAGGATTCCTGAGCTGCGGCCAATAGGAAATCGAATTTCGATTTTTTCGCGCGGCCGCGTCCAGTAGAAATACACCAGAACGGGGCCTTAACCGTGGTGTTGTACATTCATGACATTCCACCAATTGCCTGCGCCTAATTCATCTGCACCAGTGTGCAATTCTCTTGATTTGCTGTGTCACACCTCTGCAAGGAGCACCTGTTGGAATAGAGCAACACAGTTTACACTCTCTCACTTGCACATGTTGAACAACAAATGCAACCTTCTCCATCCAGCCAGGAGGCACATCAACCAGGTGTATATCATTGAGGTAAGGCTGCAATTGGTCCTGCACTATGAAGAAAGACTCTTCTCACACCTGATGAGTGTGAGTGGCCACACACAGAGCTCACTGGTGAACAAGCATGTTCAAATGTAACAGCAGTCTCATGGTACACCTACAGGCAGCTTGTATGTAGTGCACATCATGTGCTTGTGTAGCAGCTGATGCACTCTGAAGACTGGTAGCCTCCAGTGTCACTGCCCAACACAACTGGCAACAATTGATGGTTCAAGTTCTACAAGCAGGACAACAACCACCCAAGAATGCTGATGAGAGCCATTGTGGGTTTCTTGAGCCAACATTGTGCATGGCTTGCATGGTGTGTATGTGCATGTGTGGCATGCATGCATGAGCAGGGAGTGGAACAAGTGCAGCTGCCGCGTGGCGCTCAACAGCTCACACACCACTGATTTTCTGGTGCTCTGCCAACTGAGCTACGCTTGCCGCAAGGTGAAAAGATCGAAGGCAAACGGCAGGATTTGAACCCGCGACCTCCGAGACTAAAGTTCGACGCTCTACCAAACTGAGCTACGTTTGCTCCGAGCGACCACACCCACAAAACGGAGCCTTACTTCTCTGGTGGATCCACCAGAGGCCGTTGATCCGCTCGTACCAGCTTCACTTCGGTGCTGTGCCGTTCTTTGCTTCGTGGTTAGTGACGATAACTGTGTTTGCGCATACATACGTTTTATTGGAGGAGACAGTCGGCGGACTTGGCGAGCTTGACCTGGACGGTGATGGACGCCGGCGGCTGGTAGGGGACGGCCTTCATCACGCTCCGGCCTTCGGTCGGCAGAACTAGCTCCGAGGAGGGTGGCACCTGGTGATGGTGGTGGTGGATGAGCTCAACGCGGTGATGGGAATAGGGGAGGAGTGAGATCGCACATGCTCGTAGTAAATGGAGTCGTTGTCGTTGGCGTAGGCCTTGGCCAGCTTAACGAGCTCGTCTCGCTCGCTGCCGTAGATGGCGACGAACGACTGGAAGGCGGCATCGGTGAACCGACCCTTGGGCTTCTCCGGCACTTCCTCCACCGCCATGCGGATGTACGCCACCGCTCGCCCGTACTCGCTGTCTCGTTGTCAGTGCACGACACACACGCACGCACACGCACACACAGCAGAGCGAATCAACAACGAAGGTGCGCGTGATGAGTGCGTGCTCATACCCTTTGGCATAGGCGTCGCGAGCGAGGTGCTTGTAGGTGAGACCGGTGAATAGGAAGTTGTTGAGAGTTAGGTAGAGCCGGAAGGACTCCACGAACTCCACCCCGTTGATGGCCTTGAGCGCAAACGAGGCCTGTGCGTGAGCGAACGGCCACACAGGGAGAGAAGCCAGTCAGCGCTCGCTCACGCGCCTCTGGCTGCGTGCAGGGATGGTCTGGACGCACGTTGTTGTACTTCTGTGCGACGTCGAAGACGAGCTTCGCCATCAGAGAGTCGCTGGTACCCTTTGCCAACGCCTTCTGCACCGCGATCTGCTGAGCTTCGGCAAGGCAGAGACTGTGCACAGCCACACAAGCGTGAGTGAGAGCACGATCTCTAACGTGGCCACAGCTACAGCATCGCGTGATCGGGGCCAACGCACTTGACGAAGATGTTTTGGAAGGACTCCGTGATCTCGGCCACCGGCGGCTCCAACCTGTGAGTTCAAGCGTGCTACAGGTGTCAAAGGTGCGCAAGCGCACGCGCACGCGCTAGCCCGTAGTCACGGTGCAAGCGTACTTTGCGTTCTTGAGCTCGGCACACTGCCTGTCTCTGATGAACTCGAATACGCCCGCGGCAGTGCACAGCAAACGGGCGACCTGACGCAACGGCACGAACGTCAGCCCTCACACACACTCGTGCGTACGGGCGCACAACAACGAGCAATCGCCGCACCTCCTTGGAGCCCTCCTCGAAGGCTTCCTCCGATGTGAAGATGGTGCCAAACTTCTGTGCCGCCGCTGCTCTGTACAGGAATGCTGCCGCCTGCAGGTGAGCGAATGCGTGAGTCTCACAGGTCAAGCAGCAACATCAGCAGGCAGCAAACATGTGTGCGTGTGCGTGCCACGCACCAGATAGGTGAAGAACAGCTCGGACGACATGCTGTTGAACACCATGGGGTTCCTCTGGAAGTTGACGTTGATGCCGCTGGTCCAGCTCACTCCTGCACGTCAGAGATGCCCCTCAACGCGTCGTTAGTCTCGAACTGACAACCGCTCCAGAGAGCGAAAGACGATCATACGTATGTTCTTGGCCACCGGCGTGCTCGCTGCCGCGGCCGCCTGCTCCAGTCCAGCCATCTACGGCGTCACACCACACCAACCACATGTACAACGCGACACGCATGCAGCGTTAGTCTCGGCGTCACGCTCGGACGCTCAGGACCGAGACGACAAGCCCGATCGGTGTACCAGGCCCAGCTCGCACGGGATGTACGCGTCGAGCGCCTGTCGCCACCGACACAACACGATTGTGGCACATATGAGCAAAGAGTTAGGTCACGGGCCAGGCGGGCGGGCGAGTGTGCGAGAGGTACGCGAAGGGCGGCGTCTGGGGTGGAGCGGGTGAGGGCGCTGACAAAGTCCTCGCGCGTGCGGGAGATGCGCTGGAGGAGCTCCTTGGTCTCGGCGTCGCCCTCTCGCACCCACTGCTCAAAGGCCAGCTTGGTCGTCGGCTGCGCCAGCGGCACCTCGAACACGTGCATGGGCACCCCGTGCGACGCGTCTGCCGACCCGGGCGCGCCACGGCGTGCGGACGACGAGGGCGAGCTTGGCGATGCAGCGTGCATCTTCTTCTTGCAACGTGCTGTGCGGAGTTAAAATGAAGATATCTTATTTCTTCCAACAGAGAAAGAGCAATCGAAAGTTCTGTTTTTTTGGCATTTTATTTTCCGTTCCCGCAAGCCACAGTGGACGGACAGCATTGCAGCGACATGTCGCTGTGAAAATGTGATGTACAACGAACAAGTTTCGTGCTCCTCCCGGTCCTCCAGACCAAAGTTGACACGGCCGATGTTGCGGCTCTTGTTGACCCGATTGGTCTTGTACGCCGCCATGCCCTTGAACAGCGAGTACGCCCCCAACACGCCACTACAAGCGCCACCGCTCCTCCTCCGCCGAAAGTGTGCCACGCTCGAACACGCACGCATGATCGTGAACCGTGACACACTGCAGCGTAAGGGTACGATAGCCAAGAAGGGCGCCAGCACCGGCTCGATCAGATCCTGCTGCTGCTCTAGAACGAGACCCGGGATCAGGTGCTGTCCAAGGCCGTGCCACCCTGTCGGGCCTCATACGCGACCTTCCCAAGGCTGTAGAGACGTTCCTCAAGGCCAACGGCCTGCGATTGCTGGCCTATCTACTGACGTCGACCAAGATGAAGGTCGTCTTCCTCTTTGCCTACCTGTGCCGCGTCGTTCATTTCGTTTGAAGCGCAGAACAAACGCGAGCCAACAACCTCGGGCTTGGGGCGCGACGCGCGTCATGACCTAACAAAGTGCGAGGTGTCTGGACGATACCAAATATATAGCAGACACACCCATCACCAAATGTGAGCACGATTACACTAGAACAAGCGCTCGGATTGAAGGGGTGTTCTACCAAAAGCACAGAGGCTCAATCACATGCGGTTGTGTGGGTTCAGGCAGCTTGGATTGGTAACTTTGTGCAGTGGGAGTACACCAGACTGGGGCTATTCTGGATGTCCTACAACCTGCTTGACTGGTCTGACAGGGGGTCGGAGCTAAAAGGCTTGGACGCAAGGTTTTGTTTCTCTTCTGCAACACACACACCAGTACCAGTACCAACCAGACCTACCTACACATGGAACTGCTGTCCTCAACGCCCATCAGCCACTCCACCAAGGGAGAGGATGACTGGTTGATAGTTGCTCCCGGCCTCAGGTGGCAGCCTATCGTGCTCTCTGGCCCGCTGGCCGTGTGCGTCATGGGCCAGGTTCTGCTGATGTCCTGCACAGACAACTTCACCCTCGACCAGCCCCAGGGAGGCTTCCAGCACGTGAGGTGGCCCGACTGCCGCCCGGCCACGCTCCAGGTCGTGCGAGACCTACCGGGCGTTCATTCTGGCGGATGACAACATGGGCGCAATCAGGGATCTCTCCAAGCGCTTTCCGACCGAAGTCAACACCCTTCTGAACTACCTGCGCTCCGAGGGCCCTCACTTCGTGAAGGCCATGGTGCCGGTGCAGCTCTCGCACCGGCGCCACCTGTTCAGGGACTGCTACGTCAAGAGCGTGGAGATCAAGAAGGGATTCGAGGCCTCCCTCCTGGTGGTCAACGAGCTGCTCCAGTCGTGCGTGTCGACCAAGGGCACCTACGAGCAGAAGATCGAGCAGACCAAGAACAAGCTCGCGCAGTCCATCGCCGAGATGTCGACGCTCAAGATCAAGGACATCGATTTCAACGAGATCGAGCAGATCCTGCAGCGCGCCGTCGACGCCCTCAGTGAGCTGAGCGTGTACTGGGACAACTTGGCACTCTTCTTCTACTCGGTCAATCAGCAGGTCGAGGGCACCACCACCAACCAGCTCATCGACACCATCAACGCTTCCTCCGACGGCATTGTGCGCGGTGCGAGCGTCATGCGCCGCGCCATCGACAACTGGGCGTCCAGGATCATGCAGCAACAGGTCATCCTCTACGACGTGGCCAAGCTCTACAAGGAGGTCTCCAGCGAGTACCTGCTCGACGCTCTGGCCCAGCTCAACTCGATGATCTCGATCGATTCCAAGCAGACCGAACTCATGGAGAGCAAGATGGTCGAGCTCGGCAGGCTGTGCCAGGCGGCCCAGGACGCCATCTCGGCCAAGATCGCCACCAAGGGCGCCGAGTACGCTGAGCAGATCAAAGAGCGCACCGCGCAGCTCGAGAAGACGATCAACGACTCTCCCGTGGTCGTGGAGCAGGTGCAGCCGCTCCAGAGCGCCAGGGTGATATCCTTCACTGAAGAACCGCTTGCTTAGGGTCACATTGTTTCACGTGTAAGAGCGTATGAGAGCCTGAATACACTGTCGGCTGATCTGAGTTCATTGTCATCTGCGGGAACGGAAGAACGCCAGCAGAGGGTCGTCCGGATTGTGCTCCGCCAGCGAGCGCTCCACGACCGTGCGCAGCCGCTCGCGAGCTTGGCCGACGCTGTCGGGTGCGGTAATTAGGCTCTTCACCTGCTCTCGCGTCTCCTCGCTGTCGCCCACCACGTCCCGCAGGGCTCGCCCAACCGCGAGCATGACCTCGTCATCTCCCTCGAGTCGCCTCCACGAGTCGTGCGCCGTGCGAACTGTCGAGAGGCGCCACCCACCGGCGACCAGGCGGAGCAGTGTGACGAAGGCCTCGGCTGCTTGTCTGGGCGAGAGTCGATCGGCGCCTGCGGTCGTTGTTGGCAGAGAGGAGGAGGAGGAGGACCTGTCAGACAAGTGGCTGATGATGTTGGTCCAGCTGAGGATTCCCTCGCGGTGCTCCCACTCGCTGTCGGCAGCGACGTGCAGGTTGTACTGTTGCAACGCGAGGAGCGCCAGCACCGTTTGTCTGTCCACCGACGCGGCAAAGTGACGACCGAAGGCGAGGGTAGTGAGGGTCGTAGGGGTGGTCCAATGTTGATGGTCCACGGCAGTAATGAAGGCCACTTGCTGCGGCGTGAACAGCGACGGCTCCACAAGAGCCACCAAGCCTTTTGTGGAGAAGGTGAAGAGGGAGAGAGAGAGAGAGAGAGATCAGACGACGAGGTCAATCAGGGCAGAAACGCGACGTACCTAGAATGCGCATCAGTTCGGTCGACAAGAACCGAGAACGAGAGAGGAGGGCCATGCCCTGCGAGGCGATGGCCTGCAAGTCGGCGCGGGTGAAGGCGCCGCGAAAGCGTGACAGCAGCTGCGCCACGGTGCAGGCCGCGCGTTGCTTGAGTTGTTCGATGTCGAGCGAAGCTCCGGGCAGCTGTGGTGCGTGTGACGCCGCGCGCGCGTGAGTTGATCATCAGAGAGGGGTATGGATGTGTGGTGATGGCCAGATACGCAGCCTCGTACGCTAAGGGTGAGAGTCGCAGCGCGCATGCACGCCGCTGGCGCCAGCGGGCAGTCGGCCCCGATCGCGCTCACACCTGATGCCGAAAGCGAATCGATCAAGGTCAGAAGCGCGTGCAGATCTGTCGGCACGGTGCCAGACTCGAGCAGGGCAGTGTAGGCGGCCAGACGGTTGCTCAGCGAGGCACTCAACTGGCTCACCAATGGCTGTAACTCCATTCCGACTGCAGAGAGTTGTGTGTCAGTTTTCCACCACAAGTGATTAGGGTGCAGTGCAGCGAGCGAACAAGTTGTTGGGTAAGTCATTGTTGGCATGTACGTACAGCTGCTGGCGAGCTTGTTGATGGTGGCGGCCATCGCGTCGATCGAGCAGCATTCATCAGCTTTGTTGGCTGGCCAGATGGCGTCGGCGATGAACGGCACCACCAGATGCACTGCCTCCCGCGCTGATCATTGAGAAGAGAGAGAGAGAGAGAAAGAGGGAGAAGCATGAACGCGAGCTTCAGCCTTCTTCCCCCTCGCTCCGCAAGGCACTCATCAGAGAGGAGGGGGGGGGTAGAGTACCAGGGGGAGCACAGCTAAACCACGAGTCGATGGCGGCAAAGAGCTCCTTCCATTGCTTCCTGCCCTCCTGCACCACACAGTCACGTGTAAGGCTCATCTCTCGCGTGTTGTTGTGGAGAGGGGTCATCGCCGTCGTCGTACATTCGTTGTGCGGGAGCCCGCGGTCAGGCAGCCGAGGAGCACGACGATTGAGTCATCCCGAGCTGAACCGCCAATGCATCTGCGGATGAGGCTGTTGACGGCCTTCAGGGCCTGTTGGCATGTGGGCCTGTGCACGTCGTATTGTGCTACAGCCAGCACCTTAGACAAGACGTCGAGATTCCCTGGCGGCTTACTGGCGACGTGGTTGATGGCCCAACAGGCAGCTCTGCGCACCTCGGGCTACAGCGCACCGCGAGTTGCAGCCAACGCGACGCACAGCATGCGAATGAGAGTGAGCCGCGGTGGTGTGTGGTGGTGGTGAATGGACGGTACCTCATCACTGTTGAGGCTAGACACGAGCAACGGCCAATGGCGGTGGTCAACCATCTCATCTTCTTCAAGATGAGGTTCGATGGTGCCCCACAGGTACAAGCCCTTCACTCCCCTGCGTGTGCGTCATCCAAGCGCCATGCAATGAGCATTGAGGCAGCTGTGTGTTGGGTGAGCAGCAGCAGCAGCACCCCAATTAACTTGCGCGCGCGTGAGAGAGAGAGAAAGAAAGAGAGCTGATTTACCTCACGGGCCAGTATGCCTGGTCGGCCATGAGGCATGCGTCGGCCAGCGTTGCAAACGTACCGCTCCACACGTCGCACACGAGCAACCTGCGAATGCATGCCTTGGTCCTCCTGTGCAAGGACTTGTCGACTTCGAGTTGTCTGCCTTGGCGACGTGTAATTTGAGCCACCCTCGTCTTTCTCCTGTCTGCTCCTCACACACGCACACACACGCACGCACACACACACACACACACACACACACACACACACACACACACACACAACAGAGGAGAATCTGTCTGTCAGCAGGGACACGGCGCACAGCACAGGCCAATACAACAACCTTGTCGTTGCTGGCGCGCGATCATGGCCTGCAACTCCTGCGGCAGGCCGGGCAAGTGCGGCCGGCAGAGGTCGTAGTGGGCCACCACAGCACGCGCGGAGATGAGGAGGAGGCTCTCTGGTGCTTCCCTTAGCAGGTTATCCACCAGCAGGCCTGCGAGCCTGATGAGGATTCACATGATCAGAGTCGCCCCACGCACGCACACATCCACGCACACGAGGGAGAGAGGTCGTCATACCGAGGGGAGCCCTCGCTCAACAGCTCGTCGATCCCCTTCAGGTTTAGTTCCTCCTCGTCATCGAAGACGATCCCGATCAGCCCGGTGAGCAAGTGGGTTGCAACTGCAGCCAAGGAGACGTCTTCATGCTGCATCCAAGCAAACGCATTGTCAGTCCAAACAAGTCGCACATGCGCACGAGTCACACGCACGCGCACCTGCAGGTCGCGCAGGATGGTCTCGATGATGGGAGGCTTGTTCTCGTCCTCTTGAATGTCCTCGACGACAATTGAGTCGCCGCTGATGGTCTTGGCAAGAGCGTCGTAGGCAACTCGTCGTAAAGCGTCGCTGGAGTCTGCTTGAGCGATGGACATCACGCTCTGCCAAACAACAGACGCGCTGCACAGGATCACTTGACTGATCGTGGATTCGCGGACTCGCTCGTCGTGATGGTTGATCAACCCATCAAACATTTCGCTATCTACTCCGTTGATCTCCACGATGTAGTCGATGCCCTCTGCGTGCGCGCTTGCGCACATGGTTGAGTGATTCGTGAGGTGAGGTAAGACAAGCGTGCGTGGCGTGGCGTGGCGTGGCGCTGGTGTTGTAGGTACCAAGCACGATGGCGACGTTGCTGTGGCGCAGGACCTCTTCTTCGAACTCGCTCGGTGGCCACCAGGCGCCGCCTGGAGCATCCATCACGCAGCGAAGCAGGATGCTCACGAGCTCCACAGTGTGACAGTCGTCGTGCTGCGACATCGCTGTCGTCTGACGTGCTCCGCCGCAGCGGCGGCGGCGGCAAACCTGCCGCACTCTTCTCCACACCATCGACATCTCCTGCACACGTCGCTGCCAGACCTCGCGCGATGCCCACGACGACGACGAGTCGTTGTTCTTCTTGTGGCGTGCCGCCATCCGCTGCTCATCGATGACGGCAGGAGCGAGCGCGAGGAAGACCTCCTCTCTTACACTCTCGTCCTTGTCCTTGTCGTCCTTGTCCTCATCATGATCATCGCCATCAAGGAAGGACAGGCAGGCGTTGTCGCCTTGGCTGATGAAGAGCCACCACCGCAGGTCATCGAGCAGTCGTTCGTCCAGTTGGTCGGCAGCTGCAGTGCGGGTCAGTGGTGGTGGTGGTGGTGGTGATGGTGGTGGTGAGGAGGAGGGCGTGTCGGAACTGCCGCCGTCGCCGCGCATTGCAGTGAGCACGTCGGCCAACGACAAAAACGGCAATGGCGAGTGGTGGCCACCTCTCCTGCGACGCTCGAGTGCGCGCTGCACGGCGCGCCAAACAGCCAACGCCCTCTCGTCTTCCTCCTCCGCCCCTTCCCTGTCGTCCTGCCGGCAGACGTACGCTTGCCCCTCTTGCTGGCCCTCCATCTTTTGTTTTGTTTCTGCGTTTTTGTTTGAGTTCTGTTTTTGAGTTTTCGTTTTCGTTTTCGTTTTCGTTTTCGGGCTGTTTTTCGCCGTGTGTTCCTCACGCGTCAATCTGTTGGACTTACCATTCTCGTCCCCTATCCCTTTATGTACCTGCTCCTTCCTTAAATATATTCATCTCTTTCTTCTCTCTCGACCGCGCACATGATTGTGATCATCACCGTGACACATGAGCAAAAGAGAGCGAATGCAGATGGGCTGATCTGTGTTCGTTGTCATCTGAGGGAACGGAAGAACGCCAGCAGAGGGTCGTCTGGATTGTGCTTCGCCAGCGAGCGCTCCACGACCGTGCGCAGCCGCTCGCGATCTTGGCCGACGCTGTCAGGTGCGGTAATTAGGCTCTTCACCTGCTCTCGCGTCTCCTCGCTGGCGCCCACCGCGCTGCGCAGGGCTCGCCCAACCGCGAGCATGACCTCGTCGTCTCCTTTGAGCCGCCTCCATGAGTCGTGCGCCGTGCGATCTGTCGAGAGGCGCCATCCGCCGGTGACCAGGTGGACCAGTGTGACGAAGCCCTCGGCTGCTTGCCTGGGCGCCAGTCGATCGGCGGCTGCAGCCGTTGTTGACAGAGACGAGGAGGATGAGGAGGGCGACAAGTGGGCGATGATGCTGGCCCAGCTGAGGATTCCCTCGCGGTGCTCCCACTCGCTGTCGGCAGCGACGTCCAGGTTGTACTGGTGCGACGCGAGGACGGTCAGCACCGTTTGTCTGTCCACCGACGCGGCAAAGTGACGACCGAAGGCGAGGGTCGTAGGGGTGGCCCCATGTGGATGGTCCACGACAGTGATGAAGGCCACTTGCTCCGGCGTGAAAAGCGACGGCTCCGCAAGTGCGACCAAGCCTTTAGTGGAGAAGGTGAAGAGGGGGAGAGAGAGAGAGATGAGACGACGAGGTCAACCAGGGCAGAGAGGGACCGAGGGAAACGCGACGTACCTAGAATGCGCGTCAGTTCGGTCGACAAGAACCGAGAGCGAGAGAGGAGGGCCATGCCCTGCGAGGCGATGGCCTGCAAGTCGGCGCGCGTGAAGGCGCCGTGTAAGCGTGACAGCAGCCGCGCCACGCTGCATGCCGCGCGTTGCTTGAGTTGTTCGAGGTCGAGTGAAGCTCCGGGCAGCTGTGATGCGTGTGACGCCGCGCGCGCGAGTAGCTCATGAGAGTAGATCATCTGAGAGATTTGGGGTGTACGGTGATGGGTAGATAGGAAGTCTCGTACGCTGAGGGTGAGAGTCGCAACGCGCATGCACGCCGCTGGCGTCAGCGGGCAGTCGGTCCCGATCGCGCTCACGCCTGATGCCGAAAGCGAGTCGATCAAGGTCAGAAGCGTGCCCAGATCTGTCGGCACGGTGCCAGACTCGAGCAGGGCGGTGTAGGCGGCCAGACGGTTGCTCAGCGAGGCACTCAACTGGCCCACCAAGGGCTGCAACTCCTTTCCAACTGCAAAGAGTTACACCACATAAGACCTGAGGGTCAGGTGATGCAGCTAACGAACCAATGTTGTTGGAGAGGTCGTTGATCTGTGTGTACGTACACCTGCTGGCGAGCTTGTTGATGGTGGCAGCCATCGCGTCGATCGAGCAGCCTTCAGCAGCAGCGTGGGATCCTCTGTTGGTCGGCCAGATGGCGTCGGCGATGAACGGCACCACCAGATGCACTGCCTTGCGTGCTGCTCATTGAAGAGAGAGAGAGAGAAGCATGAAAGCGAGCGAGAGCTTCAGCCTTCTTCTCCCCTCGCTCTGCAAGGCACTCATCAGGGGATGGGAGGAGGTGAGGCGACAGAGTACCAGGGGGAGCGCAGCTAAACCACGAGTCGATGGCGGCAAACAGCGCCTTCCATTGCTTCCTGCCCTCCTGCACCACGTATGCAAGAGTCACGCGTTAAGGGCTTATCTCTCAACGCTGGTTGCGTGTTGTTGTGGATGAGAGGGGTCATCGTCGTCGTACATTCGTTGTGCGGGAACCCGCGGCCAGGCACCCGAGGAGCACGCCGATTGATTTTGACTTTGAGTCATACCGAGCTGAGCCGCCGATGCAACTGTGGATGAAACTGTTGGTGGCCTTCAGGGCCTGTTGGGACGTGGGCTTGTGCACGTCGTTTTGTGCCACAGCCAGCAGCTCGGACAAGACGTCGAGATTCCCTGGCGGCTTACTGGCGACGTGGTTGATGGCCCAACAGGCAGCTCTGCGCACCTCGGGCTGCAGCGCACCGCATGCATATGGGAGTGAGCCGCGGTGGTGTGTGGTGGTGGTGGATGGATGGACGATACCTCGGCACTGTTGAGGCTAGACACGAGCAATGGCCAATGGCCGTCAGCCATATCGTCGTCTTCGAGATGAGGTTCGATTGTGCCCCACAAATACAAGCCCTTCACTGCCCTGCGTAACGAGCACAGAGGGAGCCGTGTGCCGGGTGTGGGCAGCAGTTAACTTGCGCGCATGTGTGAGAGAGAGAGAGAGAGAGCTGATGTACCTCACGGGCCAGGATGCCTGATCGGACATCAGGCATGCGTCGGCCAACGTTGCAAACGTACTGCGCCACACGTCGCGCACGACCAACCCGCGAATGCATGCCTTGGTCCTCCTGTGCAAGGACTTGTCGACTTCGGGTTGTCTGCCTTGGCGACGTGCAATTCGAGCCGCCCTCGCCTTTCTCCCGTCTGCTCCGCGCGCGCGCACACCACACACACACACACACACACACCACACAGGCGAATATATCAGCAGGGACACGGCGCACAGCACAGGCTGCCAAGGAGGAGGATCCAACTTCAACCTATTCGTCGCTGGCGCGCGATCATGGCCTGCAACTCCTGCGGCAGGCCAGGCAAGTGCGGCCGGCAGAGGTCGTAGTGGGTCACCACAGCACGCACGGAAATGAGCAGGAGGCTCTCTGGTGCTTCCCTTGCCAGGTTATCCACCAGCAGGCCTGCGAGCCTGATGAGGATTCATACGATCAGAGTTGCCCCATGCACGCACGCACACGCACGCACAAAGAGAGATCGTCGTACCGAGGGGAACCCTCGCGCAACAGCTCGTCGATCCCGTTCAGGTTTAGTTCCTCCTCGTCATCCCGAGGGGTGTCAACGATCCCGATCAGCCCAGTGAGCAAGTGGGTCGCAACTGCAGCCAAGGAGATGTCTTCATGCTGCATCCAAGTAAAACGCATCTTCAGTCCATACAAGTCGCACATGCTCACACGGACACATTCACCTGCAGGTCGCGCAGGATGGTCTCGATGATGGGCGGCTTGTTCTCGTCCTCTTGAATGTCCTCGACCTCAACTGAGTAGACGCTGATGGTCCTGGCTAGAGTGTCGTAGGCAACCCGTCGTAAGGCGTCTCTGGGGTCTGCTTGGGCGATGGACATCACGCACTGCCAACACGACCGACGTGTCGCACGCGAGTGAATGAGCGTGCTCGGCCGTCGTCAGTGTGCCGCCACACACACACACACACACACACACACACATACACACAACCCGAGCACAGGTGAGAGACAAACCTGGAAGTCCGACAAGCTGCCAGGAATCACTTGACCGAGCGCGGATTCGCGGACTCGCTCGTCGTGATGGTTGGTGATCAGTTCCGCCAATAGTTCGCTATCTACTCCGTTGCTCTCCGCGATGTAGTCGATGCCCTCTGTGCGTGCGCGCTCGCGCGCATGGTTGAGTGATTCGTGAGGTGAGGTACGACAAGCGTGGCGTGGCGTGGCGTGGCATGGCGCTGGAGTTGTAGGTACCAAGCACGATGGCGACGTTGCTGTGGCGCAGGACCTCTTCTTCGAACTCGTTCGGTGGCCAACGGGTTCCGCCTGGAGGAGCGATCACGCAGCGAAGCAGGATGCTCACGAGCTCCGCCGCAGTGTCGTGCTGCGACTTCGCAGTCGTCTGACGTGCTTGGCGGCAAGCCTGCTTCACTCTTCTCCACACCATCGACATCTCCTGCACACGTCGCTGCCGGACCTCGCGCGATGGCCACGATGACGACGAGTCGTTGGTCTGCTTCTTCTTGTGGCGTGCCGCCATCCGCTGCTCATCGATGACGGCAGGAGCGAGTGCGAGGAAGACCTCCTCTCTTACACTCTCGTCCTTGTCCTTGTCGTCCTTGTCCTCGTCCTTGCCATCACCATCAGCATCAAGGAAGGACAGGCAGGCGTTGTCGCCTTGGCTGATGAAGAGCCACCACCGCACGTCATCCTCGAGCAGTCGTTCGTCCAGTTGGTCGGCAGCTGCAGTGAGAGTCAGTGGTGATGGTGACGGTGACGGCGGTAGTGAGGAGGAGGCGCCCCCGTGCATTGCGGCAAGCACGTCGGCCAACTTCAAAGACGACGACGGCGAGTGGTGGCCACCTCTCCCGCGACGCTCGAGTGCGCGCTGCACGGCGCGCCAAACAACCAACGCCCTCTCGTCTTCCTCCTCCGCCCCTTCCTGCCGGCAGACGTACGCCTGCCCCTCTTGCTGGCCCTCCATCTTTTGTTTTGTTTTGGTTTTTGAGTTTTCGTCTTGTTTTCGTTTTCGTTTTCGTTTTCGTTTTCGTTTTCGTTTTCGTTTTCGTTTTCGTTTTCGTTTTCGTTTTCGTTTTCGTTTTCGTTTTGTAAATAAACGCCTGACAACAAAGCTGCGCGATGTTGCACGTGATGTACATCACAGATCATGCTCACAGGGCAAGCTCGTGCTCCTCCTGGTCCTCCAGGCCAAAGTTGACACGGCCGATGTTGAGGCTCTTGTTGATCCGATAGGTCTTGTACGCCGCCATGCCCTTGAACAGCGCGTACGCCCCCAACACGCCCACCACCAGCGCCACCACTCCTCCTGCACATGATCATGATCATCATCGTGACATTTACCGCAGCAGCGCAGGTGGAAGGAGACGTACCTCCGAGAACGCTGCCGACGATGCCAAAGGTGAGCGACGTGTCATCGCTCGACGAGCCACTGCGCTGCTGATCCTCGGAGCAATCCGATCCGCCCCAGAACGGCAGACACACGCACACCGGCGGATTCGTCGCTCCGTTGCACCGCCCGTTGCCCGAGCAGTCGCCCGCACAGATCGCTGATGATATGGTCACGATCGATGGAGTATGAGTCTCGTGTGGAAGGGGAGGAGGTGAGGAGAGGGTAGGAAGAGGGTACGAATAGAGCAGTCGGGGCCGGTCCAGCGGTCGTCGCACCGACACTCGGCCGGCTCCACGCTCGAGTCGCACTGGCCGCGCCCGTTGCAGTTCTCCTCGGCGCCGGGACAGCGCACCACCGAGCAGTCGTTGCCGCGCCACTTGTCCGTGCACTGGCACGTCCCGTTCACGCACCGCCCCTGCTCACTGCTCGTGCACTCATCCGGGAATCCAGGGCACACGGCTTCGACTGATGATCGCGTGTGTAGTCAGGTGACGCATGGATTGATTGCGCGATAGGTATGGGGCAACAATGAGGGCGTACAGGTGGAGCATGAGTCGTCGTAGAAGAAGGCGTCGCACATGCACGCTGGGCTTGCCAGGTCTGTCGAGCACACTCCGTGGCCCGAGCACTCTCTCCCGCCCTCAGCAGCCACACAAGCCGCTGCAACAACGCAAAGCACGCCACCGTGGTGAGGCAATGGATAGAGGCTCTGAGCCAAGCGAGGTCGGGGAGTGTACGTGTGATGCAGTCGTTGAGCGATCCGGACGTCCAGCCGGGCCGACAATCGCACGCCGGCTGCCCGCTGGCGCCATCGATCGAGCACGAGCCGTGACCGGAGCACTCGGGGAACACCTGGAACTCGTTCACCGACAGGCAGTACGGCGTGTTACAATCGGCGCCGCGCCAGTTGGCCGTGCACCCCGTGCAGTAGCTCGACGTGCTGTTGCCTGTGCATCCCGTGCAATGCGAGGTATCCGCGCAGCTTGTCAACGGCTCTGAACATGCAGCGCCCGTCCATCCGGCGGCGCACACGCATCGAGGAGGGTCGAGGCCCACGTCGACGCACTTGCCGTGGCTCGAGCACTCCACGCTCGCCAGCGAACACTCCGCTGCACTCAGCACCATGATGAGATGCTTGTGAGAATCATCAAACTACTCCGAGCACGCGTGATGCACCAACGAACCAACGGAGCAGTCGGGTCCGGTCCATCCAGGGCTGCATCGGCATTCGACAGCGTCTGTCGTCGCGTTCGCCACGCATTCGCCGTGGTGGTTGCAGTCGGGCGAGCTGTCACATGCCAAGATCAGCACGATGCAGTTAATGGCTTGTATCACAAACAAGAAGATCAAGGCTTGTGGCGTATGAGGTACCCGGGGCAATCGGTGTGTGAGCAGTCGGCGCCACGCCAGCCGGGCGGACACGTGCACAGGCCCGACGTGCGATTGCAGAACCCGCGGCCCGAGCACTCGTTCCCTCCCAGTCCTGGGCACTTGGCGTACGCTGTGTGGAGTGCATGGTCGACGCCAACAGAAGGTCAACAAAACGCACGCAGGCACGAGAATGGAGATGTCAACGTACCAAGGGAGCAGTCAAGACTGAGGCCGAGGGCCCAGCCTTCGCGGCACTGGCAGTGAGGCACTCCAGAGTCGGCCGCCGTGCACACGCCGTTGGCGCCACTCGTGCAGTTGTTGGGACAAATCGGCACTGCACACATTCGCCCGAGTGAGCTCTCCTGCAGAGAAGAGCGCAGCGGCCAACAGCCACACGTACCGGAGCAGTCGTTGGGCTGGCCTGCGGGTCCCGTCCAGTTGGCGTCACACCGACAGAAGGGCGCAGCAGCAGAGCCGGCGGTGCTGATGCAGAGTCCGTTGTTGCTGCACGCCGGCTCGCCCGGACAGTCGGCTGATGTGATGTCATGTCGATCGATCCATTAGCGAGAGTCCACTACGAGAAAGCATGAGCACGTGTGGAGAGAGGTGTGTGGCGAAGGAACGTCGCGTACGGATCTCGCAGGCGAAGCCGGTCCAGCCGTTGGGGCACATGCAGCGCGGTAGCTCGGCCACCATCTCGCAGCTGCCTCGGCCGCTGCACTCTGCGCACCAGCCAGAGAGGACAGGAGAGATGATTAAGCAACTGAGCGGTACCAGAGGTTACTAACACGCTGGGCGGACACGTACCAGGAGAGCCGGGACAGTAGTCTGTGAGCGCGGTATGACGCCGCGTGGTGTTGTTTGTTAGCAAGGAGGCAGGCCGATCGGCTATGAGGTGAGGAGATCAACGTACATTCCTCACAGGTTGATCCTGTTCGGCCGATGGGGCAGGAGCAACCTTGGCTCTCGACGTTGGCGCCCAAGAGGATGGCGAACGAGTGTGATGATTGCACCGAACAAGATGCACCGGTGCTGGGGACATCTGAAAGAGCGAGGAAAGCAAGGTCAGCTACAAGCAAGACAGGCAGTGGCAGAAGAGCAACGCAAAGCGTACCGGGGTTATGTCCGTCACTGTCGCACTCGATCGCGCAACGATCGCTGGTGACCGACACTCCAAACTCAGTCATGTCATCGTTCGGCACAAACGACACCGGGCTGCGCGCGACGAGCGCCAGAACAAGTCAGATCATGCAGCTAATGACAGCTGATGAGGAGACGACCACAGTGATCACAGTGCAGCGCAGCGTACTCTCCGATCATGGCGTCGTAGACAAAGAACGCGGGCAGCACGTTGCTGGGACTCCCAGTGAGGTAGAGCGAGATGCCACTCTTCAGGAGACTGCGGCAGTTGCTCGCTGGTATGCTGCGTGATGAGCCAGCCTGTACATCGGTAGAGGGCAAAACAAGGTTGGTCGATCTGATCTGTGCAAACCGGTCGCCGGCTTGCCGTGCGTTGCCCACGGGAACTGCAAGGCCGATAGATTGTTAAAGCGGGCGTGTGCGCGCGTGCGAATGCGTGTGGATACGCGCACATGTTGCGTGTGCGAGTGCGACTGTGGTGCGGATACGCGTACCATCAAACATAAACATGGAGTACGACGCGATGGTGAAGTTGCCCTCCACGAACCAGTCGCCCCATGTGTACAGCACCGAAGCGTCAGGATTGAGTGTGGCCACAGTGACCTGGTGTCGCAGAAGACGTTAATGTTGGGCATCAGATGATCCCGTACGCTGAG
>CDFA01025201.1:1122-11913 GCA_000826305.1 Acanthamoeba healyi | reverse complement strand
CCTCACTCGCTCACTAGTGCGGAGGACCATCGGATGAACTGTCGTCCTCCTCTTTCGTTTGGCTGCCGGCGTGCTCCTTCGCTTCGCCCTGCTGCTGCTGCTGCGGCGATTGCTGCTCCTCCTGCGGCGCGGCAGAGCGGCTGTCTTCACCAGCACCATCAGCACCACCATCTGCACGAGGCCTCTCGTCAGCACGGCCACCAGATGGTGGCGGCGCAGATGGTTCGTTCTGCGCCAGCTCCTGTTCAACGGACTCGGTAGGCTGCTCGTCGTCGGCCTTGGCGGGGGTAGTGGTCGTGGCGGTGGTGGCGGTGGCGGTGGTGAGGTCCTTTTCATAGATGCGGCGGACGTTGAAATCCTCCAGCCGGTCATAGTTGCCGTTGGGTATCACGCCCACTCCACATGCTCTCTGTCGTTGGCACGGAAACGAGGAGGAGGAGGAGGACGGGACCCCCAATGGTCTACATCAGCGTTCCGCACCACCACCACCACCGCGGAGGAGGAGGAGGAGGAGGGAAATGGGGCACGACCGAGACGGAGGGTGGGGGGTGGCACAGGCAGGGGTGGAGAGAAAGAAGGGAAGGAAGGCTGAGTTATGCACCTGAAAGATCTCGACCAGGATGGTGACCTCAGCGTTCCTGAAATTGAGGACACCCACGTCACTCAAGAGCTTGGTCGCACCCTCGATCGTATCCATCTGCCTCACCTTGTCGTTGTTTCTGCGCTTGAACGCGATTGTGAACTGGACCAGACAGACCAGCACCCCCCGCAAGGTTCACAACCACCAAGGTCAGGCCTCATTGGAGGAGCATTCATCGTGGAGGTGGAGGTGCACGAGCGACCCCCGGGGGATGGTGGAAGAGGTACAGGCTTCCTTTTGTCGGGGGCCGGGTTGGGCGGGAAGTGAGGGCGCGCGAGCTCGTTGATGAGCTCGAGCACCTTATCCATCTGCACTGCACACGTCTTTTCTATGGGCAGCATCCGCACCGCACTCCTGTCGGGGCCCACGTCAGCGGAAAGCACCAGGTGTCACTCAGAGATCTCAGAAGACAAGAGTGCGTGGTCGCCTGATCACCCAGAGAGGGGGTAGCTCGTGTACGTACTTGGTCTTCTGCAGCTTTGTTTCCTTGAGGTCCTCCAGAATGTCTGATCCCTCCCCGCGGCGGATCAATGATAAGTTGCAGGTGGCACGCGCACGCAGCGAGAGATAGAGAGGGAGAGCGGCGTGGACGAATAAGAGAAGAAAGGGAGTACGAGTGATGAAAGGGACGGGTTGCATGCGAGGGTCGGTGAAGCGGATGAATATGACGCCCTTCACGTTGGTCTCCAGGACATAGAATTTGCGCTGCCCCTCCTTGGTCTCCTTCTTGATGTCAGCGATTTCCTGTGCCAGTGCATCTGCATGTCATCCGCGATGTCAGTATCTCTTCCACCCCCCACCCCCCCAAATGTGTCCCTCAAAGAATCACTCCTTGCGCGCGCTGCTTGTTCAAGCACACCTTCGATGCTCATGGATCCATCATCAGCCTTGGGTGCTTCGGTGTCTGGGAATATGCTTTCCGCGTACTGCGCCGCCACGTGCACGCCCATCCCCACGCGCAAGTCAGCGCTCCTCCAGGACTGAGCTGGAGGCAAGTCCCGGGGGGGGGGTACACGGTCCTGCGCACGCATTCCCCTTCACTTGGGCACGTGCGCGGCCGTGTGCAGAGAGAAGCGGGTGGGTGGGGGGCACACGTACTTCGTTGAGCATGTTGAACATCTCGCGCACGGCCTGCCCCTCCTTGTGCTTCCCTTCGCACGTCACCAGAACGCCTTTGAACCCATCCTTGGCTTCGAACTGCTTGCGCTCGAACCCTCCGCCGCCGCCACTGCCACCGCCACCGCCACCTCCGCCCTTCTTGCCCTGCGCTCACCCCCTCCCCAAGAGACGAGGCTAATAATAAATAATAATAATAATAATAGCGACAAATAAAAGTACAACTGCACCTGGTAGTACTGCTTCTTGGAGCGCTTGCCGCCGCCCTTGTCCTTACCTCCGCCCGTCCTCTTCATCTCAGATTTAAAGATGTCTCCACGCTTTTTTCCCTATCAATTTCTTTTGCACTGCGAGATATAAATATTGTTTTTCTTTTCTTCCTGGCGAGAACAGGGGCATCTTTTTCATTTCTTTTCCGTGTGGGGCGGGACGAGTGAAGAGGAGGAGGGGGTGGTGCTAGAGGAATATTAGCCGTAATGGAGGAGCAGCAACAGCAGGAGGAGCTGCACGCGGCATATGAGGGGGAACAGCAGCAGCAGGGCACGAAGCGCAAGGCCGATGACGAGGCGGTTGTGTTGGAAAAGGCGCCCGTGATCAACCGGGAGGCTTTGGCCCAGGCCTACGCGCCCTATGTCCCCTACGAGCACCACGACCACCACCAGCAGCCTGGTGCTGCGTATACACACGAGCAGCAGCAGCACTACTATCCGTCCTACAGCGCGCCACAGCCCTACTACTACACGGGAGGGACAACAACCACCACCAGCGCCACCACCACCACAGCAGGAGGGCCGGGGCCCTATTCCTACTACCCCCAGCCGACGAGCTCGTATGGCCATGGAGGAGGAGGAATGATGGCGGCCCCCCAGCCCTACTACCCCGTCCCTCCTCCCTCTTCCGCCGCGCCGCCCGTGGTGGTGCAGATCTCGCCGCAGCCCGCCAAGAAGCCGCCCGGTGCAGCGGCGTCAGTAGGCGGCCCCGGCGGCGGCGCGTCGGCCCCGGGCGCCAAGATCGTGTACCGCAAAGCGGCGGGCAAGAGCTG
Source organism: Acanthamoeba healyi (assembly GCA_000826305.1). NCBI lineage: Eukaryota > Discosea > Longamoebia > Acanthamoebidae > Acanthamoeba > Acanthamoeba healyi. Next base: position 9,115 of record CDFA01025201.1, on the reverse strand, counting down.
GGAGGACGCCACGCTGGCCGAGTGGCCCGAGAACGATTTCCGAATCTTCGTGGGCGACATTGGCAACGAGGTCAACGACGAGATCCTCAAGAGCGCCTTCTCCAAGTACCCCTCCTTCCAGCGCTCCAAGGTGGTGCGGGACCCCAAGTCGCTCAAGACCAAGGGCTACGGCTTTGTCAGCTTCAGCGACGCCAGGGACTACGTCAAGGCCCTCCGCGAAATGAACGGCAAGTACATTGGCAACCGGCCTGTCAAGGTTCGCAGCGCCGCCGCCGCCTCCTCTTCTTCTCCTCGTGCACTCACCGCCCATGCTATTGTCGTTTGTCGTTCGTTTGTTGTTGTTGTTGTTGTTATTGTAGCTGCGCAAGTCAACGTGGAAGCAGTACACAGACGAAGAGAAGGCTCAGTCTGTGCAGCAGAAGCAGCAGCAGCAGCAGCAGAGTGGCAAGGGCAAAGGAAAGGGCCAGCAGGTGCAGAAGAAGCGGAAGGTCTGATTGTGATTGGTCCCTCATCATCTTCTTCGTGCCAACTCATTGTGTACATACAGCACAAGCTTGTGCTTGAATGGTGGTGATGGTGAAGCACCCCCCTTTTCAACCCTTGTGACCTAGATGATCTGCTGGTTGAATGTGGGTTCAGGCAGATCTGCAGTTTTGCATTAAAAATGCCAATCACCAGCCACTACCACATGAAGGTCTTCAACAAAGCACAAGTGTATCACACCCACCTCAGCCATCTTGTGGTGTGGTCTCAATGGGGACATTGGCCAGTAAAAGAGTGATACTGGTATCGTTGTGGAGAGCTGGATGCTCACTGTACTCACAGTACTTGATGCCTCTTATCCTCTCTTTTCCCTCACCCCAACACCACCAATGGCAACAAATTATTAGAGGACTGTATCCCTTTCATTTTTCCATGTGATTTAATTCTCAGTGACAACTGCTCATTTCATCACCACAGCTGGAGCAGCATGCAAGCACAGGAGCTCATCTCCTCCCTTGGGGCAGAGTACAAGCTCTTGCCAAAGTACTGGCCTGAGTTCACTCCCAGCAGAGAGAATTTGCAGTTTTGAAAGCCCATTTATGTTCTTCATAGGAGCAGAAGAAGAGGAAGGAGGTCCTCAATCTCATTCATGTGTGCTCATGTGGTCAACAGGTGCTCCATGGTTGGGAGGTAGAAAATACAAAACACCACAAATGTGACACATATAAAGAACAATAAAACAAGTAACTGAAATATTTTCACACCTTGTTTTCAGAATCTAGGAATATGTACCTTTGTTGAGGTGCAGCATCCATGTTGGCATTTTAATCGATTTTCTTTTGCAGTGGTTAACCGCAGTTTAGCCGCGAGAACCACGGTTCCCACGGTACGGACCACACGAACCGCAGTTACCGTGCCCAGCGTTACAGTTTGGTGACCAAAAACAGGCTTTTCTTTTACCTTTTGGGTCATTCTAAACCAGCAACTGCAACGTGCGGGGAGAGTCAACTGACTCTATCACTTGATCATGAGGCTTAGGGCTAAGAAGCTGAGCACTTTGGTTCTTGTGGGCTGCGTCTTGCTCTTTGGTGCTCTCAACGTAGTCCTGATGCAGCTCATCCACTCGGCATCCACCCACGAATCTGTTTTGGCACACGCCACGGCCAGTTGGCATGTTCGGGTACTCGACTCGTTGTATTCTCCCTTCTCTGGCGGCGGCCTCCTCCCTCTTCTTGCAGCCTCTGTCCCCTACCCCATCCTCGACTCTGGCGCAGCTTCTGCAGCCTCCCCACAACCTTCCCCGCCACCATTTGCATCAGAATCCTCCAGCTATGCCAGCGCTCTAGAACACTCGCTGACATCGGAGCAAGGCCACAGCAGGGCGGGCGAGCAAGTTGACGGCGCCTTCGTAGACCATATACCTCCCACTGAACCTGACCGTCTGCAGCAGCCTGTGGCGCAGTTGGAACCGCAGCAGCAGCCACAGGAGGAGGAGCCCGACGGCGATGACACGGCGGAGAGGGAGGAGGAGGAGACAATAGAGGAGCAAGTTCTTGATGAGCAAGGACGAGAGGACGAGGGGAATGGCGAGGAGCAACCACACCAAGGCGAGGGGATCGAACAGAGCGTCGATGAAGAGGGACGCGTGGCAGGTGTGGACGAGCTTCAAGCACCACCACCACCACCACCGGATCCCCAATTAGAGCGCAAGGAGCAGCAAGGTACGCGTTAGCTACACCTGTCCCCACATCCTCTGGCGATCAGGCTGGCTGACCCACCCCATCCCTCCCCCCACGTGTCGGACAGTGCCCAAGCCCACCAAGAGGCTGTTCTCGGACGCGGGGCGGCGGTCTATGACCCGCTCCAAAGGGACACAGGGCACACTTGTAGCAGGAAGCAGCAGCAGGGGCAAAGCGCAGCAGCTGCAGCAGCAGCAGGCAGGAAAAGCAGGAGGAGGTGGTGGTGGTGGCGGAAACAAGGGAGGAACAGCAGCAGCAGCGGGCAAGGGAGGCAAGGTTGCGGCCGGCCCCAACATCGGCCTGCGGAAGAAAAAGATGAACATCGCGGCCAGGAGGCAGGCAGCTGCGTGAGGGAGCGCCACACACACACGCACGCAGGCCACACGTACACGTGTTAACCAAACGCGTTTAGTTATTTATTTAGTTATTTATGATAATGCACACGCACGCGCCGGTGGTGGATGGTGGGTGGGGGATGATGGAAGAAAGAAGAACTCAAAAATGGCGATGACCGAGCGGTGCAAGGGGAGATCATATCCCACAAGGCTGCAACAAGTACACGAGTAGTAGCTAACTGGCCAAGTAGAAGGTAGGTAGCTAGTTGAGCGCGACGTAGTTCTTAGGGAACTTGCCCGACCGCGACCCAATCTGGCCACTCCACCAATTGCCAGCCTGGTCGGTGAGGGCGATCACCTCGCCCTTCCTGAAGGACAGATCGCCCGCCTGGGAGAACATCACGGTAGGACAGAAGCCACAACGTGAGTCACGCACACGGAGGAGGTCTGGGGCAATCGGTGCTCTGACCTGCTGAGCAGCGTAGTCGTAAAGGGCGGTAGCGGTGGGGCCAGCAGCGGCAGGCGGAGGGGACATGCCCATTGGCGGACGCGGCGGACCACCAGGCGGTGCGCCTAGCGATTGGCCGCCGATTAGTCAAGCACTCTCGAAGGAGAAAGGTTCCGTGTTTGCGGAATGACGAATGGCTGGGGGGGGGGTTACCTCTGGGAGGACCAGGGGGCGGCATGCCCATCGGTGGTCGCGGACCACCCATGGGAAGGCCACCAGGGGCTGTTGGAGCACAACGTGTTAGCGAATGCCCCGTCCTTCGTCCTGCTGGTGCTGGTGGGCTACGTACGCGGTCCTCCCACTGGCGGAGAAGCAGTGGCACGTCCACGGCCACCAAGTTTAGGAATGCCACCAGCAAAGAGGCCGCCCATGGGGCCTCCACCGCCCGGAGGAGCCTTCTCCGTTTCTGTGCAGTAGGAAGGCGCGCGACGGTAAGTGCACGGAGGGTCAGCACTGGCGTTAGCCCCTGCTTTTGAGAGGAAGAGAGAAATCGTACTGAGGATGGGGGCTGACTTGTCGACGGTGGTGGCCTTCTTGAGGCCGCCCTTGCTGAAGCCGGCGATCGACGACAGCAGCGCGCCGCGACCTTCTGCCGGCGCACCTCCGCCCACCTTAACAGCGGGTGCTGCCGGAGGCGGGGGCGGACCACCTGCACCATGGAAGCGCAGGTTAGCGAAACGGACGGTGAGCAAATGCCAAACCGCCTGGGGATCAACGGATTGGGTGGTGTGGCTGCTGTTGCCAGTCACGCAAAAAGAGGAGAGGAGAGGAGAGGAGAGCACAATGAAGCAAGGTCTCGTCATACCGGGGGGAGGAGGTGGGCCACCGGGCGGAGGGGGAGGACCACCGGGCGGTGGGCCCGGAGGAGGACGGGCCATGCCCATGCCAGGCGGGGGACCAGGCGGAGGGCGGGCCATGCCCATGCCAGGCGGGGGGCCAGGCGGAGGGCGGGCCACGCCCATGCCGGGAGGGGGACCACCAGGAGGAGGAGCCCGCGGAGAGGGTCCGCCAACTGCGCGAGCGACAGATATCAGAACGGTTAGCAGAACACGCGCACAAATTGCATACATGTAACACAGCAACGTATGGAAAGGGGAGGACCAGAGGGAGGTCCGCGCGGAGGGGGGATGCCCATGGCGGGACCACGTGGGGCGCTGCTAGCTGGGGGATCTGCACGTCACGTGGGCGTATTAATCAACCTCACAACAACGAAATGGCTGCTGTGGTTGTGCGGGTGTGGGTGTGGTGTGTTGTAGGGACTTACCAGCACGGGATCCACGTCCGCCCAATTTAGGAATGCCGCCAGCAAAGAGGCCGCCCATGGGGCCTCCACCGCCCGGAGGAGCCTTCTCCGTTTCTGTGCGAAGGTAGAGGCCCAGGTGGTGGCCACCGTAAGAAAAAAGTTCCATCGCCGGGATGTTTGCTAAAGCGCAGCTGCAAATAATAAAGCGCCACTGTGGGTGGGAGGTAGGAGTACTGAGGATGGGGGATGACTTGTCGACGGTGGTGGCCTTCTTGAGGCCGCCCTTGCTGAAGCCGGCGATCGACGACAGCAGCGCGCCGCGACCTTCTGCCGGCGCACCTCCGCCCACCTTAACAGCGGGTGCCGCCGGAGGCGGGGGCGGACCACCTGACCTCGCGTCGATACAAGTAAGCAAAACGTCGGGCACTAAATATTTCGTGAGAAGACTACGCACCGGGAGGAGGAGGAGGAGGGCCACCAGCGGGCGGCGGCGGAGGACCACCCATCGGGGGAGCGCCTGGAAGGACGTCGGTTGGTTAGTCGGGGAGGCGTTGAGACTGACACCGCTTGTGTAAAATGGAGAATGGTACCGGGAGGAGGACCCGGAGGCCTCATACCACCCGGCGGAGGACCTGGCGGTGGGCGAGCAGCAACTGTTCACCAGCACCACGACCATTGTTTACATCATCAGCATCAGAGATGAAGCTGAAACGCGGTAGGTGGAGGGGTACCGGGTGCGGGGGAGGAGGGCGGGGCAGGAGAGCGGGAGGGGGGCGGGGTCCGAACAGGAGGCGGGGCAGAAGGAGCCATGCCGAGAGTGGGCGAGAAGCCTCCGCTGGCGGGGGCGGGGACAGAGGCGGCGGGATTCTCTTTGACGTAGTTGGAGGGGAACAGGCCAACCTGACCATTCAGCTCGCCTCGCCACCACTGCACACAAACACCACGCAAAGCAGGTTTCGAGATGAGATGAGCCATAGGAGCGGAGTGGAGTGGAGCGGAGTGGAGTGGAGTGGAGTGGAGTGGAGTGGAGTGGAGTGGAGTGGAGACCTGCGATCTCTTTTCTACAATGTTAAGAGTGACGCCCTTGGGGAAGGACAGCTCGTCGGGCCGGGCTGCCTGATAGGGGTACAGTGTGGTGCACGTGCCCAATCCTTCTCCAGAGAGAAGATGAGCTCAACATCAGAGATTGCTCTTTCTCTCAAGAAAGAAGGGGAGTGAAGTACCCCCAGAGGCGGGAGGAGGAGGAGGAGCCCCACGCCCAAGCGTAGCAGGACGCTGTTGTGATTCTGCACCGAGAGTGTAAAGGTCAGTGGCACTGATTGATGCCGCAATCGTGCTGCACAATTCGCGAGGGAAGTTGGGGGAAGGGTGGCTGTTGGCCATGGAGGACGGACGGAGGGTGTCTGACCACGGTCAAGAGCCGTTATCATCACGGCATATACGAGTGACGGACACACACACACACACACAAAGAGAGGAATGCAACCGCCTCCCGCCCCATCGCGCGAAATAGAAGTGGCCAGGGGTAAAACGCTTAGACGAAAGGGGCGTTGGTGGTGGGTACCCCGTGTAAAAACACCGCCACGCGGAGGTGCAGCGTTGGCTGTTGTGGCGTTGATAAAGGCCGCAACATCGAGCCACCAAGCGTTAAGAAATTGTAGTGTACGTATCATCACGCACGATTTGAAAAGTAGATATGTAGAAGGTGTATGTAGATATATGCATACGTATATGTGTAAGGATAATTTATATGTAGAGGGGAAGAGAGACATATGAAAAGAGGACATGTCACCTGATGCGGTGGTTGCAGATCTGGTGGCAACGGTACGTACGCCCACTAACCACTCAAGGACAACAACAACCAGGAGGGGGGTCCCCACGCAAAATTTGCATACGGACGAGCATGACCAGCGGAGACGCGCTCCGACACTGAGGAGGTGATGCTTCAGGTCGTACCTTCGCTGGGCAACTCTTCGACATAGTTGGAAGGAAACAGGCCCTGCTTACCGTTGAGTTCACCCTGCCACCATCCGTTCTCGTTCCTGGTCACCCGCCCGATCTCGCATGAGCAAGAGACATTCCAGAGAGGGGTTGCGCTCGACAGATTGGAGGAAGAAAGGGAAAGGTGAAGAGGATGCGTCGTACTTGCTGATGATGTTGACTGTGTCTCCTATCGACAACGGTAGATCGCCAGAGCGCTGTCCGGGAAAAGCGTACTTGGCACGACACCGCCCAATCGAGGAAGGTGAGGACCCCAGCGAGGGCTGCAGGACACACCACGTGAGAGGAGAGATGTCAAAACAAGGGCGAATGAATCGCCGAACAATTGGTGGGAGCGGGCGTACGGAAGTGCGCGGCATGGAAGGCCCACCAGGAGGAGGCCCACCAGGAGGAGGCCCACCAGGCGGAGGAGGGCGGAAGGCACCGCCGGGGGGCGGGCCAGCCGGTGGGGGCGCGCGGAAGCCCGACGAAGAGGAGCCCACAGACGGAGGGGGGACTCCAGAGCCAGGAGGGGGGCCAGCAGGAGGCGGCGGCCGGAACGCGCCGCCGGGAGGAGGACCACGCGGCGGTGGCATTCCGCCCATCGGAGGACCGGGTCGCCCTAGAGGACGCAAACGCAGATCAATGAGCACACAAACGTACACCACCATCCACCACCCACCACCTCCAACAAATGCATGTGCATACCGGCTGGAGGAGCGGCGACAGGGGGACCGGAGGGTGAAGGACCACCCCCGCGACCCCTCAGTTTAGGGATACCGCCAGCAAAGATGCCGCCCATGGGTCCGCCGCCGCCGCCGCCGCCTCCGCCGCCGCCGCCAGGGGACTTGTCCGCTTCTGTTGGTGTTGGATGGGGGATTGGCGTGAGCGGGGCAGAAAGCGAAAGTCAGCCAATAATACCAGTACTAGTACTTGGCGTACGGGACGAAGAAGAAGAAGAAAGCCCGCGCGACGAGGGCGCGAAAGTTGGTGGAGAGGACACCGCAAGAGAGAGCGAGAGAGGGGGTGGGGGCAGGAAGAGAGAAATCGTACTGATGATGGGGGCTGACTTGTCGACGGTGGTGGCCTTCTTAAGGCCGCCCTTGCTGAAGCCGGCGATCGACGACAGCAGCGCGCCGCGACCTTCCGCCGGCGCACCTCCGCCAAGCTTCACGGCGGGTGCCGGGGGCGGGGGTGGACCACCTGCACCACAGAAAACCAACAATCAGGAGGCGGCGGCGGCGGCGGCAGCAGCTGCAGCGGGCAGCATCCAATGACACGGGGCCTAGTGCCCCCCCCCCAATGTTACTGTGCGTGAGGTGTGCGTGAGGATGGCCACGAGTGCCCCTATCAAGCCTATTATTTTTAATGATATGGCTAATATATATATATATATAAATAGTTTATTTATTATTATAATTGTTTCAGGGTCGGATAACCTACGTAGGCCAGGCACTAGTCTCGCAATTTTGCGTGCGTGCTTCTCGGCAAAATACTTCTTAAAAGTAAAAACAAAACGTGGGGGGGAGCAGTTGTCGAGCAGATGAAATCACCAATTTGCACAACCACCAGCGCGGCACATACCACGACCACCACCATCACCACCAATGTGTTTTCCATATGTAAACATGTTATAATTACAATTCTCACACCATCCAATTGGGGGAACATAAATAAATAAATAATTCCCTACCCTATCTGGTGA
>CDFA01025200.1:0-22539 GCA_000826305.1 Acanthamoeba healyi | reverse complement strand
GGGGGGGGGGGCATGCGGGCATTCGGCATGCATCAGCAGCATCACTCGAGCCGAGCGCCGGTGTCGTCGGTGAGGCCGACGTAGTTGTGGAGGAGACAGTAGTAGAGCAAGGAGTTGTGGCGCTCCTCCAAGCATAGCGCATACTCCACCGGAGCAACTTCCTCTCCTTCCTCCTCCTCCTCCTCCTCCTGCTCGTCATCGCCTTCTGTCGGAGCAGGAGCAGCGGGGACGAGGGAAGGGGCGGTGTGTTGTTGTTGTTGTTGTTGTGGTTCATCGTTGTCATCGTCGCTGGTGGAGTGATGCGTGACGAGAGGAGGCGTCGAGACGAAGAGCGGAGGAGGAGGAGAGGGGAGGCTGGCCGAAGGAGGACAGGCAGGCAGCCAAGACGAGGGCTCACGAGCCGGAGGTGGCGGAGATGAGGGGTGAGGAGGAGGTGAAGAGGAGATACGCGCTGCTTTGGAGGCTGGAATTGGTTTCGGCGTGGCCACGGTTGACGTTCCCTCCCTGACTGCCGAGTGTCGCAAGCTGTGCCGATCACGTTCGGCTCCTTCGGGCCGCTCTTCAAGATCTGATGGGCGAGAAAGGGTGAAGAGAGAGAGAGATTAGTCTTCGCCCCCAATGCAGAAAGGCTGTGGGTGCCTTGGGTGGTGTGCGATCAGCAAAAACCCTCACCGTCCGGTTCGCTTTCGTTGTCGTCTCGATCGTCAAAGGAGCGAGGAGACACGCGAGGATTGAGGAGCTGTCCTAAAAGTGTCTCCACGCGCTCGACATCAGCGCAGAAGTCGCGCAGGTACTGTAACATCTTCATTCCCTTGCTTAGCTTGTGCCGCGCCCCTGGCAGCGTGTTCAATGCGCTGTCCCGATCCCACCCCACGGTTGGCAGGTAGGTAGTCAAGAATCGTGTCAATGGATGTGATGACATGCTCTCACCTTGGTGAGAGGAGGGCAGATTGGGCGGGGGGGGGGGAAGGAGGCGCACCAGAGGAAGCCCTCGTAAGTGATTTGGGCGAACAGCATGCCCGTTTTGTGGATGTAGTACTGATCCCCAGAGGCCTTGTCAAGGAGGAAGTCGCAAAGAGCGAGGATCTCCTGCTGTAGAATGACCATCGTTCCCACGTCTCGTACAGAACACGCCAAAGGAATCTCGAAGGCGCCCATGAATCCATTCGCCTTCTGCTCACGCCGCCGAGTTTTCTGATCAGACAAGGAGACGACACCATCATCGCGCGCGCGCGCGCACACACACACACACACACACACACACACACAGAGAGAGAGAGACGAGCACCTTGCTTCGGTCCATGAGGTAGACAGGTATGGGGATCCACCTGAGACCCAAGTTCTTGGCCTTTCTCTCCAGCATGGACAAGAAGTCATCCACCACACATCCCGTGCAGACCAGCCACTGGAACTCCACGTGGAACCACTCATACGGGTTGTACACACCATCGTGGACCATATACTACTTGTCGAATGGGAACCAAGGCTGTTAGTAGCAGATCACCCAGCTGTATGTAGCGCTTTGGAAGAGCGAGGATCCATACCAGCCATTCATAGCGGTCGGTCTTAGTAGGAGGAATCTCGATCTTGAGCGTGTGGGTAGGAGGTTTTTGCTCGGCCTTAACGGTGATTGCGGAGGAGCCCTGAGAGGAGGACGAGCCGACGCCGCCGGCAATCTCCATCTGGGACGTGGCAACGCTTATAGTATCCACTGTATTAGATCGCGATGGTACTGGCGTGGCTGGTGATGTGGAGGCTCCAGACATTGCTCCTCCTGCAAGCACAGAGAGCTTAGCATGGTTCACGTCAGCAGCATTATTGGGGGGGGGGAGATGAAGCACCACCACCAACAGAAGGAGGTTGTTTGGAGTCGATGAGCTGCTTCTTGAGCAGGGAGCCTGCCCGCGAAGCGGCGGGGTCCTTAAGCGGCGAACCCGATTTTCCTGAGCTCACCAACGTGGCCGATGCCGGAATGTCCTCCTGATGCCAAGAACAATGGAAGCGGCGTAGGCGAGGTTGAGTGACAAGAAGCAAGAAGGACGCAAAGCATCTTGCAGTGAGAAAGATTATGTACACGAAGGCGGTAGTAGTAGTTTCCATCCTTGAACTGCATTTTGCCAGCCACGTGTTCGAGGAGTCCTAGATCCATAAGGCGTTGGCCGAGCTCTTCCGCAGCACTCCGATTGTCGAGGTCGACACTCTTTAGCAGCCACTCGATGCAATCGGAGCCTAGTACAGGCAGCAAAGGAGAGAAAGAGGGCGCAATCAGAAAAGAACGTGGATTGGGAAGGTGGCTTTCCCGGCCTCAAGGGCGGTGAGTAGAGCGTTCGTACCAACAAAGCAACTTTTATAGTTGCGAAATCGCCACCTCCGGTCGCGAATCAAGGGCGCCAGGCCGCTGATAGGATGGCGCATGGCTGCCAAAATCCGCTCAAGCTTGAGACACGCCAGCGACACACCATGCATTTTAATAAACACGAACTGCCACGACGATGAAGTGGAGCCCAGTCGCACCTCATCAGGCTTCATTCTGGCTGGTCGCTCCTTGTTCTCGCTGTCGTCCACCATGGCAAATTTGGAGAGCTGGCCAAACAAACGCGTAAGTTCATTGAGTGCAGCGCCTGTGCAGAAAAAGAAGAGGAAGAAGGCCAGACAAAGAGAACTCCGTACTATTTGAACGTTCAGCTTACTGTCCCTGTCGTCCTTGGCCGCTAACGCCTTGGCAAAGACTAGGAAGCTGCGTACAGTGCGCTCCTCCGCATCGGCAGATTGAATGGGCGCTAAAACATACTTAACCGTCGAGTACTTTAGGGTGTCGTACATGTCGTCTGAGTATCCACAAATAAGCTAGCGCAAGCGTGCCACATAGAGTAAGAGAGCACCCAATTACAAATGAGCACAAATCCGCGGAGCAGTGGCGAAGGTGCGGCCAACCTGATCCAGGTAGTTCCACGAGTATTGTGCTGAGGCTTTGTGATTAAAGGAAACCTTGCTCCCCGCCCATCTCTCCTCGCCAAGTCCCATGAGCTGATAGCTGTAGAGGATTCCTGCTCCCCCTGCTCTGTTTAGCAAAAAACCGTGTGAGTGTTGGTGCAAAAGGCCACAAGTTGTGTCACGGCAGACGATTGTGAACATTTGTGTGTGTGTGTGTGTGTATGGTTTGTGTGTGGGGTGAGGGTTCAGGGTAGGGAACCTGATGCGGCGATCATCCTTCTTGTGGTAGCGTTTCACGCGGATGTTCTGGCCCTCCTTGGCGAACTCGTGGTAGTCGTTTCCCATGGAGACCGTATAGGAGCTCTTTTCGGACGGCACCGCGCCTGCCTTTTCCTTGCAGCGGGGAGTGTCAGCTTGAGCCAGTTCACCCTAACGCTGCGTTGCGTTGGCTGAGAGGACTCACCTTAGCGTGCAACTTCTGCGGCTTGAGGTCTTTGCGAGGTTTGGGAGGCACGACTAACTGGTAGCCCTGCACTAGTCGCTGAGAGACCAATTCACGGAGAAGTTCTTCGGTGCGCGAACGGTAGGGACCAGCGTCGTCAGCGTTGAGCGTGTGGTTGCCTTCAGCAAACCGTGTGTTGAGTTCGGATGGGGTCGGCTTGTAGTCGGTGGTAATAGGAAGCGAAGCAGGCTCGCACAAGGACTTCCAATTCGGTGCATAAGTGTACTCCTTGTGACCAACCGTGCGGTAGATCGAGGTGTGGAACAGATGCGACCACCGCCTCTTGTTGCTGCTGTAGCCCTCTGGGTCTGACTCGAGCCCTCCAGGGCCCTCGGCCATCAGAGGTTGAAATGGGTTCAAGCATGTCTGGCACACAGCGCAAGCACACGCCATTAGTCGTAGTTGCCTGACGCCCAAGGAAATGCGTGATCTCTCCCTCTCCCTCTCCCTCTCCCTCTCCCTCAATGTGTTGAGGTAGAAGAAGTGGCGGAGCACGTACATTGGTCTTCTTGAACTTGGTCTTGAGTGAAGGCGGAGGCTGGACCTCACGCGTAGGCGTAAGTCCAGGGACCTTGAGAGTGGAGGAGACCATCGGAGCAAGAGCGAGAGACGACGAATGCGCCGAAGAGTGGGCTGGTGCTGCTTCCGGAGGATTGACGTTCGACGATGGGAGTGCGGATATGGCTACACTTGCACGACGGGCAGGAAAGGCTGTCGAACTGGGCGAAGGCCTGTTGTAGGGAAAGAGAAAGAGACACTATGGATTCAGCACGCTGAAAAGATACCACAGTGAATAGGAGCGCGTACCCGGTGGAAGAAGCAGCTGTAGCACTAACGCCCGTCATGGCGGCAGACGTAGAAGAAGTGATGACTATTGCTGCCGTAACGCCTGAACACACAACAGCTCCGTCAGACGTAAAAACGACAGCAGGAGCATGACGGAAACAACGTCGGCGAAAATAAGATCGCTGTCTGTCAGAGGAGAAGAGGTACTAGGGTGGCTTGCCCGCGAGTCGTAGTCATTGTTGTTGGTCGCGTGTGCAGCCTTGGCAGAGTGAGGTCTGTTGGAATCATGCGCGTTACCTCTGCTTTTGCCATCCTCGCCGTGGAGGTGGTTGTGGGGGAGGCGCGCGGGTGCTGCGGCAGCGCTGGCATCGCAAAAGGGATCTGCTCCAGGCGTGGTGGCGTAGGGGTCTGGCGCTTCTGCAAGATGCGTCTGACCACGTGATGCGAAGAACGATGTGGAAATATTAGGTACGCCGAAACTGTCCAGAGAAACGAAGCGAGGGAGGCAGGAGGGTACAGCGGGAAGGGACCGCTTGGGATGCTGCTTGCGGGGACCAAAAGGACCGATAGCGTCTCGGCCGAGGGAGTGCTTCCCCGGAAAGGAGGAGAGGGCGGGTGAGGCATCGACCGAAAACACCGAATCATCGTACGAGTCAAAGTAGGCGTCATCAAGCCTCAGTTCCTCTCTACGCTCCTTTCGCGCTTCCTCTGGACCACACACGGCGGCGCCCGACTTGACAGTCACGACGGCGTTCTTCCTTTCACACCGTAGCTCCTCCAGTACTGTCGCGCCACAAGATGTAAGCCGCTGAGCAAAGGCGCGTCACGCTCAGACCCCGTGTGGGGAGGGCCAGAAGCCAACCAATCTTAGGCCAGGCACGTAGCGACGAGGCAGAGCACCATATACACCATACACACACCATCACACCACCACACCACACGTACAATTGGTCGAGGGATGATGATATTGGAGTTGGGGCATACGGCATCTGGCCTCCCACGCAGCTGGGATGGAGGAGGCACGTGGGTTGAAAAAGCTGATGTAGATCCAATGCGGAGTGTTGAAACCCAGCTTGCCGATTCCACCAGGCACTTCGCTCCGCGGAGCGAGGTCCTTAGTGCTCGTGAGAGGAGCCCTACATTCGAACAGCGGAACCTGACAACGATACAGGCACAGAGTTAGAACAGCGGAAGAGGCCAGACATAGTGCAACGCTTCTCGCTCATTCGCAAACATCAGAGGATAGGCGGGCTTTTGAACATAAAGCAAGAGAGTGTGTGTATGTGTAGTCTCGCCGGCAGCAGTAGCAGAGGTGATTGATGGGAATTACCATGTGAAGAGGCGGCTTGGAAAGGCAGATCAGATCACAACCGATGCCATGATCAATGATCTTCTGCTTTGTCATCTGCATCATCTTGGCGCACACTTCATAGTGACCCGAACCACCAGAGATGGCGACAATTCCTTGTCCCGTCTGCTTGAGATCTCGGTCGATAAAGTCCTGCGTGATGGCCGTGAGTATTGTTTTCTCGAGAGCGCACGGCGCCCCCAGCACGGCCGACTGCATACCTTGTCCAAATCGAGAAGGGCTAGATTGATGGCTTCAAGAAGGTTACCCTTCCTTGCTGTGCTGTTGTAGCACGCCTGTCCAGCGTCAGCATGTGGGTTCCAGCCAAGGTTGCGAGGGTACTGTATGAACTCTCGCTTGAGTTGTATCAAGACGGATTCCCAATCTGACTTCTTTTCGTCCAACAGAAGCACCTGTGTACAGGATGATCGACCAGCAGAGGGTTAACAATCGCAGAAGCACGGAGACGGAGTGCTCTCTAAACGGGGGGGCAAGTATACACACGCCCATGTGGCGCACCTTGTAGAAGTCGCGGTATTGCAGCCCATCCGAGTCCATCTGCAGCTCCCCGAGATGGCCCTCTAGCATTGTGTCCCTGGGTATGGGCGTGTGAGTGGGCCGACCCAATAAGCGCAACCACCAAGATGCCATAGTGCTCTGGCGTAAGTGAGTGAAGGGGGGCTGGGAGAAGACCCAAGTGCGTACTCGTGGTGGTAAAGACGAGAAAAGAGGACCAGACAGAGCGTATGATTCGCCGACGAGGCCTTCCACTTGGAAAACATGGAGCGCAGGAAGAGGTTGACCTTCTCAAAGTAGAGCTCTCCGTCTTCAGCAAAGTCCCACATCTCGGAGCTCATTTGGATGAGGAGATAGAACTTGGCGGAACGCGAACGGAACACGAACTTTGTGTCGCGCGTCACGAACCCGCTCCGCACAGGCTTGCCCTTCCGCAACAGCTCCGATACAGTTGCCTGTCGGGCCAAAATAGCGCGAGGGGAAGGGGGTGAAGAAATAAGAGAGGGAGAGAGCATGCACGTCATCGCGGGTGTCAGCTGGATTGGGAGGGCTCTACCACTTACCCGAATGCAAGAGAAGGAGATGGGTTTCTGAATGTAGATGGGCGATCCTATCAGCGAGAGCTGCAGTCGCCACATGTCGGAACGGCCCACGTACTGATCTCGGAAGACCACCTCCACAAAGTCCACCTACCGAATCCCAACGCCCACGATGTTGGGATCACCGAGCTCGCCGCGCATAAGCACGAATTGCATTCATTCGTCGCTCGGGAGGAGGGGCGCGAGCGCACCTGCGGCGCGGTCTCTGGAGAAAGAACCTCGGCCGCGATGGCCTGCCGCTGAACAAAGCCAAAGAGATCCGCGATCTTGTTGCTGAGGCTCACCTGCAGCGTATTTGCATAGTTGAGCGTGGTCCCTGCAAACCCACTCCCTTTGCGCGTTTGCGACCCCCGGTTAGGCGCGCCCCCCACGATGTCGGCACATGAGAGGAGAGGAGAGAGCACAACGCACCCTTGGAAGAAGCGGCAGACGGGGTTGAGGACGGCGGACCGTGGAGCCTGCTGACGGCAAGAAGAAGGGCTCCTCGCTCTTGCTCCCGTCGCCTTCGCCGTCGAGCGCTGATGGGCGGGGGCGGGGCAGCCGTGTGAGCTCCTCCCGCTGCTGAGCCACCAGTCGGTGGCGGCGCAGAGGATGAGGAAGAAAGAGCAGGGTCCCACATGAACAGCAAATCCCCTGCCCTGATGCCGGGGAACACCTCGGGGCTCACAACGAGCTCGTCAGCGCTCATCTTGCCGTGTGCGTCATGGCACCAGAGTGTGTAGGTGCTGCTCGACATCGTGACTGCGGCGCCAGCAGGGGCACCGCCAGACGTTGCCATCCCCTCGCCCAAAGATTAATGTTTGTTGTTAAGCCCAAAATTCTGGTCGTTATTGGCCAGCTCAGCATTCCTGGCGATCCTCCCCCTAAAAAAGAATATGAAAAGCAAGCGTCGCTTTTCGCTGACGTCAGCATTCCTGGCGTCCCCCCCCTCCGCAGAAGGGGAGAAGACTCCCAAACTACGCAGTTTGGGGGGGGGGGAGTGCATCTTCTTTTCTCTCTCCCTGGGCCTGCGTGCATCTGCTCCCACCACCACCACCACCCAGCACCAGCCAGAACAAAACAGAACAGACATTCAGGAGAATGGCGACCCCAGGCTTTTATCCTGCCGACGGCCCCCGAGGTGCAGCGCGAGCGTGTATGTGTGTGTGCACTGACTTGCACTGACCCTAGTGGTACCATCGTGGGTGGGTGGTGGTGGTGTAATTGATGGCTGTGTGCAGAGGCTCGCTACCAAAGAGACTCGCTTGCTTCGCGCCAGCGCACGGGTCTACCGGGCTCTCGGCGCCACCGGCGCTACCTGAACCGTACCGTCTCCTTCAACATTAAAAATACATATTATGTTTATATTTATTAATTTAAACATCTGTGAGAAATTGGTCTGACGTTGCGCTGCTGCCGTTCCCTCTTCTCGCGCCTCCCTTCGCCCATCAGTTGCCTTCTTGACGGCCAGTACCGACGATGGCGACGCGGCAGAGCTCGAGCTAGAGGAGCGCACTTCTCCTCTTCATCAGGTCCTCTCGGCCGAGAACCGTTCCGCCTGGGAGGTCTCGCTCTCCCTCCCGCTAGTGGGCATGTGTTGCGCCTTTTTTGTGTTGGGTGGGTCCTCGGCGTGCTCAAACTGTTTCTCACCGCCCGACATGCCGGCAGCCCTTCCGCAACACCACAGAAGAGCAAGAGCGCAGGCTGTTGCTGCGGCTCGCACCCACTTCGAGAGCGACTCGCCAGCACGCTCACTGCGGTACCATTATCGTCCCTGGCGGCACGTGCAGTGGCAATTCCAAGGCTAAAACAATCGCATGACCCTACATTGCCTCCGACGGCAGGCGTGGCAGGCGAAGGCATGGCCGAGGCGTGGTCCGCTTTCATTCAGCTCAGTCTGCCCACAAGGCAGCTTCTGAGGGAAGCCCTCCTTAACTATAACTACGAGCTCATTTGCCGGTTGGAGGCCGCTTTCATCGACCGGCTCATGTCCGTTCCTGTACGTAGCGAGGAATTGGCCTTGAGCTGCCAATTTGTTTGCTTACGCGGTGGTGGTGGTGGTGTCCTTCTCAACAAAACCAGGCGTCGAGCAACTGCTTGTATTCGGATAGGCCAAGCGTGGAGGCTGGTGGGCTTTGCAGCTTCTTGTCCGCTTCTTGCTTGCCCACCACTGTACAACCAAAGCTCGGCAACGACTACCTGGTTGTTCTCCTCCAAAACTCTCGAGGTACGTCTGCCAGCCCAGTCCTCTATCTTGGGGGTCTTCTTTTCTTCTCACTTCACATCACCTCACCAAGCAGACCGAAGAATTTGCCATGGTGTGTCCAAGTACTACTCTCTACTTAGCTGGAGCGAAACGACCAGCCGGGGGCAGCGCGTGACCATAGTGATGAAGCCCAAGGTAGATAGATCGTTCCTCTTCGTGGCACCATACACACCATCTTTTGAGATGGCTGACCGCCGTTCCGAATTCAACGCAGGGCGGTGTCCTCAATGAGCCTCGAGTGCCTGCGGTGATGTTGTCTCACTACCTCACCCGAACTCATGGACGAACCGAGGAAGGCGATCCCCGGTGAGCAGCCGGCTGTTACTGCGCGCGCAGGCTGTGCGAGCTGAGCACAGAGGCTGATCAGTCGACCGATTGCACACTTTTTGTTTACTGATACAGAAGCTTCCTGCCCCTGATCGGATGATCCGCGTGGATGGCCGTAAGTGTTTGTTATGCCCCCCGATCGGTGTGTTGGGTTGGTGGTGCAGCTGTCTGGCGGCCCAAATTGGGAGACCTGGCGTGGTGCAGGGGGCGTGGCGATGTCGGTGCGCGGGTCGCAAGCTCGCGCGTGCACGGCCCAAGGCCCAACTTGGCCGCCCAGGAAGCAGAGCGCGGCGCTCGGAGCTTTCCGCCTGGGAGGATGGTCGGCCTCTCCTTCCTCCCCCCCCCCGCAGCACCACCGGCCGCACGAGCCGGAATCGTGCGCGCAACTTCTCCGGAGCCCCCCCATCGGGGTTGGCGCGCTAAGTGGCCCTTGTTTGTTTGCGCACCCTGCTCCCTTCACTGCTGCTGCTGTAGCTGTGCGTCGTTGTCAGCCCTTCTCCTTCTGAGAGCACACCTGCAGGCAGGCAGACACACCTCACCTGTCGTGTTTCCTGAAGCTTCCTTTTGCATTGTGGCAGTGAGCGTAACTAACCACTACCCCCCCCCTCTCCCTCCCCCACAGCACAAGCACGAGCTCCCACCACCACCACCACCACCACCAGGGAAGAGCAGAGATGGAGGCCAAGGTGCAGCAGCAAACAACGACCTTTGAGAATGTGGGCGACTTTGTGAGATGGAGCGGAGGCGACCGAGTGATCGAGCGGGTGTTGGTGGCGAACAACGGAATCGCGGCGGTGAAGGCAATGCGTTCGATGCGCAAGTGGGCCTTCGAGGTGTTTGGGAACGACCGAGCGGTGCAGTTTGTGGCCATGGCCACTCCCGATGACCTCAAGGCCGGCGCCGAGTACATACGCCTCGCCGATGCCTTTGAGGAGGTGCCTGGCGGCTCCAACGCCAACAACTACGCCAACGTGCCCCTCATCGTCGACCTCGCACTCCGCACCGGCGCACACGCCGTGTGGGCCGGCTGGGGCCACGCCTCGGAGAACCCTCGCCTCCCCTCCTCCCTTGCCGCCGTCGGGATCGCCTTCCTGGGCCCCCCGGCCCTCGCTATGCGCGACCTCGGCGACAAGATCTGCTCCACCATCCTCGCACAGTCGGCCAGCGTCTCCGTTGTGCCCTGGAGCGGGTGCGCACCCCTCCCCCTCCCAATAACGTTACGACCTGTACTGGTTTCGACCACCGCGTGGTTTATTATCTTTTCACCTTTATTACTTTATATATCCATTATTTATAATTTATTATCCTTATAATAATAATAATAATTATTGTTGCTATTATTCGTTTTTATTGTTGATAATAATAATAATAATAATAATTATTATTTATATTTATTGTTTGGTGGTGGTGAAAAACACTCATGACGGTCGTGGCGGCGGCTTCGGTACTCGTCAGAGACGGCGTGACGGTGCACTATGGCGACTCGGGCATAAGCGACGAGCTGCGGGGCAAGGCACAGGTCAAAACGGCCGAGCAGGCACGGGAGGTGCTGCGACGCATCGGCTACCCCGCCATGATCAAGGCCTCCGAGGGCGGCGGCGGCAAGGGCATCCGCAAAGTGACCGCAGAGGGAGAGGTCGAGGCTGCCTTTCGGCAGGTATGTTGCGGCCTCTTCCCGCCTTGCGGGCACCTCGCGTCACACCACCCCTCTCCACACCCCGCATCCCATCACGCACACCACGCGCTCTTGGCGTCTCGCCTCCGCTCGCCCTCGTGGGTTGCTTGCTTGCTTGCTTGTGAGGGGGAGGGGTCGCCGTTCATGCTCGTGAGCTCACCCCCCATCACAACAGGTCGTGTCGGAAATCCGTGGCGCGTCGGTGTTCGTGATGAGGCTGGTACCGGGCGCACACCATCTGGAGGTGCAGGTGCTGGCGGACCAGTATGGCGACGCTATCGCCCTCCACAGCCGCGACTGTTCCGTACAGCGTCGGCACCAGAAGATCATCGAAGAGGTTCTCGTCTCTGGCTCTTTCCCATCCCTTGTTGTCATCGCATGCGTGAGAGCTCTCACCACGTATTCGTTGCCGCCATGAACTAACGAGCGTGTGAGTGTGGGTATGTGTAAACATTATCTATTCACCAGGGCCCCGTCGTTGTGGCCGAGGCTGCGGTTTTGCGCGAGATGGAGCGTGGCGCCGTACGCCTAGCCCGTGAAGTTCGATACTCAGGCGTGGGCACGGTGGAGTATCTGTACGCTGATGGACAGTATTACTTCCTGGAGCTGAATCCGCGCCTCCAGGTCGAGCATCCCGTCACCGAGCAGATCACTCAGGTGCGCCCTCCCCCCTTTTCTTTCGTCGTCTCATCACCCACGCACGTGATGCTGGTACCAGCAACAACAACAACAACAACTGGAGCATGCTCACAGCGCTTGCATGTGTGTGGGTGTGTGGGTACAGGTGAACCTGCCAGCATGTCAGCTACAAGTGGCCATGGGCATTCCCCTTCACCGAATCGCGGAGATACGGCGCTTTTACGGGCAGGATCCCGTTGGCCAAACGGCCATCGATTTCTACAACACCGAATCACAGCCTCCTTACGGCCACGTTATCGCCTGCCGCATCACTGCTGAGAACCCCGACCAAGTACCTATCGCGTCATCCTTCCCTCTCCGCGTAAACCTCTTTGTTTCTCACGGCCGCATCGTGCTTTTTCAGGGTTTCAAGCCGACATCGGGGTCCATCCAAGGGCTCAACTTCTACTCGTCACCGCGCGTGTGGGGCTACTTCTCCGTTGATGGTACAGGGGCGCTCCATGAGGTAAGTAGACTTGGTTCCATGCCCCCCTCCCCTGAACTCGCTGTTGACTCGCTGTTCCGTACGTTTCATCCGCCAATCTGCAGTTTGCCGATTCCCAATTCGGACACCTCTTTGCCTGGGGCGAAACGCGAGAGGAGTCGCGCAAGAATATGCTGCTTGCTCTGAAGGAGCTCTCTGTGCGGGGAGACGTGCGCACACCCGTCGAAGTGCTCATCCACATCCTCGCTACCCGGGACTTCCGCAATTCTCTCGTAATGTCTCCCCGCAGCACTCCTGGTCCCGCTGGTTTGTTTTTATCGTCTCACGCAGCTTGATACGTTTTGCTCTGGTTTTGCTTTCAGATCCACACCGGTTGGTTGGACGAGCTTATCGCGTCTGAGTTCAAGACTGAGAAGCCCGATCTCTGGCTCGTGCTCGCTTGTGGTGCCGTCTTTCAGGCGCACGCCCGCTTCCTCGTACGTTTCATACCCTCCCGCCCTCTCTCTCTCTCCTCTGCGCATGGCCCCTCCTTGTGCGTCGGGTGTACTCGTGCCTGATTGGATCTGTGCCCGTGCATGTGCCAAGGCCATGCGAGACGAGTGCATCGAAGTGCTGCGGCGGGGTCAAGTACCTCCTCCCGAGCAGCTGGTAGCCGACGTGGAAGTGGAGCTGGTCTACAACGGCTTTAAGTATCCTCTTAAGGCTCAGCGCAGCGGACCCAACACCTTCCTCATTTCTCTTCCCGGCTCGCCCAATGTCATTGAGGTGCGTTCATCCTCGTTCTCAATGCATGGGCTACTTCCCCTTCATGCGATGCCCGTCTCTTACGGCCGTCGTAACATGCGGGCGTTGTAATACCGTCTAGGCCGAAGCGTACGGGTTGCGTGGCGACAGACTGCTCATACTCGTCGATGGCAAGTCACACACGTGCTTTGGTCGCGAAGACCCCACGGGGATGCGCCTCACCATCGGTGCACGCACTGTTCTCTTTGCCAAAGAGGTACCTTTCCGCTAGCAGAGAGGGATGTGTGGAGCGATTCTCTTTACCGCTCGCTAGTGGGTGTGTGTGTGCTGCGTGCGCGCTCATCCTTTTCCCAATGACGGCAGTTCGATCCCTCTACGCTGGTGACTCCCACTCCGTGCAAGTTAGTGCGCTACCTGGTGGCTGATGGAGAGCACATCAGCGCCGGGCATGCTTATGCGGAAGTCGAGGTCATGAAGATGTACATGCCACTAATTACCAAGGAACCGGGCATCCTCCACTTCCACGCGATTGAGGTAGGCCTAGGCAATCTTTCTCAGTGTCCTTGATCTGTTCTCCTCATTTCCCCGTGCGATCTCTCCATCATCACGCTGGGTCTCACCGCAACTTGATCTCGTGTAGGGAGCGGTGCTGGCAACGGGCGACCTCGTGGCAACACTGGAACTTGACGACCCTACTCGCGTGCAGCGAGCCACGTTCTTCTCCGGCCAGTTACCACGCATGAAGCAGCCTCGCACTTACGGCTCTAAGCCTCACCAGCTCGTTCGCTTCAATCTCACCGCCATAGCCAACGGTCTTGTGGGGTACGCCCCGCTCATCTCCTCCCCCTTTTGGCAGCGGACCACTGATTACCGCATCGTCGTTCTTGCGCGACAGATATCATATTCAGGATCTGGGCAGTGTGGCCGCCGACTTGTTC
Source organism: Acanthamoeba healyi (assembly GCA_000826305.1). Lineage (NCBI taxonomy): Eukaryota > Discosea > Longamoebia > Acanthamoebidae > Acanthamoeba > Acanthamoeba healyi. The sequence goes on along the minus strand of CDFA01025200.1, from coordinate 8,802 downwards.
ACTTACCTGCATTACCCTGCGCTGCCTGCTCTTGAATGCTGTGTGCGTCACACCCTTCCTGTATCATCCTATGCGCACTCCTTCTCTGTTCTCACATGCAAGCACGCATTTAGGATCTGCTGGAAACCCTCGTGGTGCCCAGCGGCCGAGCCGAGGATGCCCTGCAAGATGTTCAGGCTCTAGTGCGCGAGTATCAGATGGCCGTGTCCTCCGTCTCAGCTCAGGTTTTGATCGCTAGCTGTGGAGTTTTGTTAGTCTATTTGCTCCACGAGTACAACGTTGGGTGCTGATGCATTTTTGTTGTGTGACAACCTGCGTCTTTTCACTGTCTTGCAGGATGCACCAGCCTTTCCGTCAGGCCGCTTGCTGGCCTTGCTCGAAGCTGTGCAGCTGCCTGAAACCGAGGCCAAGGCTTGGCTCACGGCTACCCAGCCACTAAAGCAGCTGGCGCTTGACTACGCCGACGGTTTGGAGATGCATGCGCAGCGCATCGTGGTTTCCCTTCTGCAGAACTATCTTGCCGTTGAACAGCTGTTCCAGGTGCCTATCCTCACACCCCCAAACCCCACCGGAGGAGATGGCATACAACGCTCTCTTGAGTCTGATGATCGTTAGGCGGTGGAGGATATCAAATGGAAGGGGAGCTGTTATTGGGGGGGGGGCTCCCGCGTTGTGTGTGCTCCTTATTGATTTCTTGTTCCGTGCGTGTGCGTGTGTGCGTCCCAGGGCCGGCATGTGCCAACAGTGCTGCAGGAACTACGCGAGAAGCACAAAAGTGACCTCGGCCGTGTAGTTGACATCGCCATGTGCTACACGCGCAGTGTGCAGTGCGCCCATGGAGTGCTGGCTCTCCTGGAGCAGGTGGAAGCGCGCCACTGGACCATCATCGACCGATATCTTCCTACCCTCCAGGAGCTCGCTGCTCTTGTCGGTTCTAAAGGCAACGCTCACCAACCACCCAACCGCACACCGGGACACACACCTGGACCTGTGGGCTTACCGATGACACTTTTTCTAGGTGCCGCTCTGGTATCGCTCAAGTGCCGCCAAATGTTGATGCGACAGTCCCTTCCTTCGTTTGAGCAGCGACAGGCAAGATGCCATCCCCTCCCTCTGTCTCCCTACCCGAAGTCTAAATTGGCCCGTGGTGATGGTGGTGGTGGTGGGCATGTTTGTGTTGGGGACTGCCCCCTATCCAGAGAGCCATCGAGGACTACTTGCGGCGCACGGCCACCATCACCGATGAGCAGGAGCGCCTACGTCACATCTCGACACTTGCCGACGAGTCGGCTTCTGTTTTCGATCTGCTGATGGGCCTCCTCACGCATCAGGCAACTCCTCCCTCCACCGCTTGTGGTACTATTCTGCTGAGTTGTTGGGCCAGCCGTAGGATGACAACCTTTATCGTGCCATGTTGCATGTATGACGTGCTCTCAGGACGCAGAACTGAGGCGACTGGGGCTGGAGGTGTACGTACGGCGCACCTATAGGTCGTACGCCATCGAGAGCTTGGAGGTCATGGAAAGGCCGCGCCCTGCCGATGGCGAGGGATTCCTGTTTGGCGAATTCCACTTTGCGCAGGCGGACATTCACCCGTCCGCTGGTCCCACTGCTCTTGCTCCCGCTCCTGGACCTCACACCATTGCCCGCCCAGAGTCCGTGGACGACCTAATGCTGTTGGAGCGTGAACGTCGCAGTTCTCGCGCTCAACCCACGCCCAAAGAGCCTACTCGTTACGGCGTCATGCTCGTCTTTGAAGACCTCGACCAAATGCGTGTCCTTTTCGAATGGGCTATGCAGGTACCTACTTCCACGTGCTCCCATCTCCCGTGTTCATGCCACCTAGTCTTACCACTGTCCCTAACACATGTGTTGCATGTGAATATGTAAACGCAACTTGCACCACAGGCCTACACACCGCCGCCTCAGGAGGGAGCTGAGTTGGTGAACATTCTCAACGTGATTATCCTCAAAAGTGAGACAGGCGAGGGTGCGGATGCGGAGCGCGCGCTCATCGCCAACTTTGCGGCATTCCTGCAGCCTCACACCGACCATCTGCGCTCTCTGGCCATTCGCCGTGTCACCTTCGTGATCTCTCGTGAGCGAGAATTCCCGGATCACTATACCTTCCGGTACCCGTGCCTGCCTTCTTGTGTGTGACGTGCGACGAATCTTGAGCTTCTTGAACTCGGCCACGCCTCCTCTACAATCTGCCGCTCTCCGCCTCTAATGGTATTTCTATTTGTATGTCAACCCCCTCCTCCCCTCAACCATCGTGGTGCTCGTCAGGGAGCGGTTGGACTATGGTGAAGACTCGATCTTCCGCCACATTGAGCCACCCCTCGCTTATCACCTGGAGCTGCGCCGTCTGACCAACTACAGGTGATTCATCCATTCCCATCCTTCCTCAACTTCGAGGAGCTCCCAGGTGGTAGGCAGGCACGAAGAGGGGACAGGCCCACACACCACACAAATACACGAGATACCTGGGAGGGGTTTGGGCGTCGCTAACTGGTGGTGGGGGCAGCGTCGAGTATGTGCCGACCGCCAACCGCCAACTGCATCTCTACTATGCCCAGCAGAAGGGCAAGGAGCACCTCCCCGCCGCTCAATGCCACCGTCGCTTCTTCGTGCGTGCCACCGTGCGCGGCAGTTCCGTCCTCTTGGGCGACAACAGGTACCATCACTCGCCCTCGCCCTCGCCCTCGCCCTCGCCCTCGCCCTCGCCCTCGCCCTCGCCCTCGCCCTCGCCCGTCGTCGTTGTCGCTCAGAGCGAGGCCCTTTTTTTTTTGGCGGGGTTGGGGGAATGTGCATACGAGCAGCAAGATGAGCGGTACGCAGCTGCAGTCGATTCTCCACACCGAAGGTGAGAAGGTGTTTACGGAAGCTCTCAATGCCCTGGAGCTCGCCGTCAGGGAACCTCGTTTCCAAGCCAGTACGCCCCTCTACCGCGTCCAATGCAGGAATCCTATTCATCGCGATGGCACTTAACTCCTTTGGCGGTGCAGGTTTCAACCACCACATCTTCCTCAAGTTCATGCCCGAGGTAGTGATTGCACCCGAGAAGGTGGATAGCATCCTGCGCACTCTGGGCGAACAGTACGGACGGCGAATGTGGAAGCTGCGCGTATCGGAAGTGGAGGTCATGGCTCTCCTCAAACAACCTTCGGGCGTCGTGCCCGTACGCTTCTTTGCTTCCAACCCGACCGGTACCTTTTCCTTTCCTAGCAGGGGAGGGAGAGAGGGAATGATGCCAAGTGAAGTGAACTTTCTTTTGATCTGTGGACGTTGGGCGAGGATTGCTGATCGGTGATGGGGTTAGGCTATCACTTCAAGATTGATACCTACGCTGAGGTGAGGGAGCAGACGCGCATTAGACTTGCTCCCGTGCAGCGGGGCAGAGATCCCACTCCGCCGCCTCCACGCGAACTGTCTGAGCCTTACCCCGCCGTCGACCTTCTCGAGCAGCGCCGCGTAATAGCGCGTCAGGTGTGCCTTGTCGTTTATTAGCGCAGTGGGTATGGCGAGCATACCAACTCACCACATGAATGGGTGTGATGGAGAGCAGAACGAGACGACCTATGTGTACGATTTCCTCGAGCTGTTCAAGGAGGCTCTGAAGGATATTTGGAGAGAGTATGGACTGGCGTGCCGCAAGGCCGTGATCGCGGCCGGCGGCAACGGCAAGGTGCCCGACGTGCCTAAGGTGCTCCTCGAAGCGTGGGAGCTCGTGCCGGACGCCGCAGTCCCCGAGGGCGTGCGAGAGGTGGCCAATAACCCCATGGGGCACAACACCATCGGTATGGTCGGTTGGCGCCTCCGCCTCTACACCCCTGAGTGTCCGGCCGGCCGCAACGTCATCGTAATCGCCAATGACATCACCCACCAGGTTTGTAACCGTTAGTGATCTTTGTGCGGCGAGTCTCAGCTGGGTTAATGCGCATGACTGTGGGTGCAGATCGGCTCATTCGGCCCCGAGGAAGATTATTTCTTCGAGGCCGTGTCTAAGCTCGCGCGCGCCCGCGGTTTGCCACGCATCTATCTGGCCGCCAATTCGGGTGCCCGCATAGGCCTTGCCGAAGAGGTGAAACAGGTACGCACTCCGTACGAGGAAAGGCACACCTTCGGTAGTGGTCGGTTTGACTTGACGGAGCGCGTGGGGTGTAGGCATTCCGAGTGCAATGGGTGGACAGCACAGATCCGAGCAAGGGCTTCCACTACTTGTACATCGAGGACAAGGACTATGAGGCGTTGCGCCCCTATGTCAACTGCCAGCGCACAGCTGAGGGTCGATGGAGGATCGTGGATATTATCGGCAAGCGCGACGGTCTTGGCGTAGAAAACCTGCGCGGGTCGGGCCTTATTGCCGGCGAGACGTCGCGTGCCTATGAGGAGATCTTTACCATCACCCTCGTCACCGGCCGCACTGTCGGCATTGGTGCCTATCTCGTCCGACTTGGTCAACGCACCGTGCAGAATCAGGTGCCACCTCCTCGCCTGGCTGCCGTCAAATGGCCTTCCCTCGCGTGCATGTTAGCTCGCAGCGCTCACCACAAACGCATGCGCTTCCGCGTTTCCTGTCCTTGGGCCTGCAGGGACCCATCGTGTTGACGGGAGCAACAGCGTTGAACAAGGTGTTGGGGCGCGAGGTGTACACCTCCAACGTGCAGCTTGGCGGTTTGCAGATCATGTACGCCAACGGCGTGTCCCACGTCTCGGCCAACGACGAGCTCAAGGCCGTTCAAGCCGTCCTTCAGGTACTACACCTGCCGCCATCACTCAACTGGATACGTTGGGGCGAAGCGACTGGTGTGGGCGAGAGTTCCACCACCGAAATACTTGAGCTGACTGATCCATGAACTCTCCCACCATGTGATGATCCAGTGGGTGGCCTATGTGCCGGCATCGCGTGGGGAAGTGCTGCCGGTGCTGTCTACGCCATGGGACTCAGTGAAGAGGGAGGTAGAGTGGAGCCCGCAGGAAAACACCCCGTACGACCCGCGGGAGATGATCGGCGGAGCAGAGCTGCCAAGCGGGGAGTGGCGCGGAGGCTTCTTCGACCGCGGCTCGTTCTATGAGACGTTAGCTGGTTGGGCCAAGACGGTGGTGTGCGGACGAGCACGACTTGGAGGCATACCTGTGGGCGTCATCTGTGCGGAGACGCGCATCGTGGAGCGCATTACGCCCGCCGACCCGGCCAACCTGGCCTCGCACGAAAGTGTGTCGCAGCAGGCAGGTGGCGTGTGGTATCCCGATTCGGCGTTCAAAACCGCACAGGCCATCGAAGACTTCAACAAGGGCGAGCAGCTCCCGCTGTTCATCTTCGCCAACTGGCGCGGCTTCTCTGGTGGAATGCGGGACATGTTCGACGAGATCCTCAAGTTCGGCTCCTACATCGTCGACAACCTCTGTCATTACTCCCAACCCGTCTTCGTCTACATTCCTCCCTTCGGCGATCTCCGCGGTGGTGCGTGGGCTGTGCTCGATCCCACCATCAACCCCGACATGATGGAGATGTACTCAGCTGAAACCGGTCGTGGCGGTGTCCTCGAGCCTTCCGGTACTGTCGAGATCAAGTACCGTGACCGCGAGCTTCTGTTGGTATGCATACATGCGCCACCCGTTCCCGTACAGCTGTTTGTGTGCCTAACTCACGGATACGTTGTTTCAACAGACTATGCACCGCTTGGATCCCAAGCTACAAGCACTTTCGCAGGCTCTCAAGGCTGCCTCGAGCAAGGAGGCGAGCGACAGCATCAGCAGGTACCACTCATCTGCCACATAGCCCTTCTGCTTTTACGATCCGTTCGCGCTCAACGTGTGATTTACTCTTTGTGCCGCACAGGGAGATCGCGCAGCGAGAGGTCGACCTGCTGCCTCTGTACCGCCAGGTGGCCGTGGAGTTCGCCGCCAGGCACGATACTCCCGGAAGGATGAAAGCCAAGGGCGTGATCTCCGACATCATTCCTTGGGCCCACTCCCGTGCCTTTTTCTACAGCCGCTTGAGGCGGAAGCTGGCCGAGGAGAGAGTGCGCGCCGCGGTGGCTGCAGCAGCTGAGAGTACGCTCTCGCGTGCCCAGGTCACAAGCCTCCTTCGTGGGTGGCTGCTTGCGGCCACGGCACCTGGAACCACCACAGGAGACGAGGCCGAGCGTCTGTGGGCCGATAACGACATTACGTTTAGGTGGCTCACCGACTCTGAGGCGGTTGCGCCCCATCTGGCCGAGCTGCGCAGGGCTGCTGCCGCTCGCCGTGTTGCGGCTGCCGCGCAGCTGGACTACGCAACCTGGAAGCAGGCCCTCAACGACGCCCTGGGTGGCCTCTCGCCCGAGCAGCGCCAGGAAATTGCCGAGCTTACCCGGCAGGCTTCCTCTTCCTGAGACCTCCCCCCTCTATCGTCAGCTGGAAAAACATCTTTCGCACATGATCATTATCCTCTAAAGGGGTGGGTGGGAAAATGAAGTTTTGCAAACAAGCACATAATTGCAATCCCACGCAACATTTGCACGCGAGCTCCCATGGGCGCGAGTAGTGATAGTGATAGTGCTTACTTGTTGACCTCTGTGATGAGGCATTGGCAAGATTGGGGTGGGAAAGCTGTACAACCAATCATGGTGCCAAGCAATGGGACTGGGTGAGTGGAGCCAGGACTGTGACCAGCTGCACGTCATCAACTACCTCTACGCCATGCACATACAACTCGTCCCCCCCACCAATTAATTTGATTTGAATAAATAGAAATAATTTTTTTAAAAATATTTCCAGGCTCACCAACAAGCTACTAGGAGATGGGTATTCGCTGCGTTTTACGCGTTTTTCAAGTGCAACTGAGATTGTTGCAGCCAACATCAATACATATGGCAATAATGCCCTTGGCCGGGCGAGCATGACAAGCCCATTCTCTGCTTCCCTCCGTAGTGTACAAGCGAGTTCCATGCTAAACTATGATTGGAACGCTTGCTTGCAGCATGTTGGACAAGGCTGACAAGGCTCTTTACCAAGCAGCAGTGAAGTGAGAGAGTGAGCAACAGTGTGGCAACGCTCTCCATTTTATTTCTTGCTTCCTCTCCATTTTATTTCTTGCACTCACCTCCTTCCTCACACTAGCTCACCCTTGCCTTTGCACTCTTTGCCTCAACTTCTACACCAAATACAGCACATTTATTCTGCAACATAGTTAGGCCAGGGCCCAATGGGAGTGTATCTTGAATCTTTTAAGGAGAGCTGCTGTCATGTGTCCAGTAACCATGACGATGTCATGGAGGATTGCAGTGCCCCTCAATAAGTTCCTCTGGACATGTTGTGTGCCAATGTGAAAAATGGTAGTGCCATGGTTTTCCCTCCATCTCCATGGCTCCAGTTGGTGTGGAGCACATGTTGGCATCCCAGATGTGACCAGCATACCCAGGCAGGTGTGGTCCAGCACACAAAACAAGCTGCCCAAGGAAGGAGATGCCCACCTGCACCTACACCAAGGTGAGAAGTGCAAGCTTGGTGGTAACAAGTTTTCTCGCTTGCCTTGACAGATCCTTGGGTGCACCACACTGCGATGCACATAATAGCTTCTTCAGATTCAGAAGAAGGCTTGGAAACGAAATAAGCAGGCAAAGAGACAGGCCAGGGCTCAAAGTGAAGCAACAGAGATCAGAGGAAATCTCTTTGTTGGGTAAGCATTCAATCCTTGTTCATTTCATAAAATTAACTTACTCCTGCTCTCAGCTTGCAGAGGCTGAGGCAGCCCTAGACAGGGCTGCCATAATGATATCTGCTCTTGCTCCAGGACTTCATGACCCTGTCCTTTGGAAATGAGCGTCAGCAGCATGCTGCTGATGTTGAGGCAAGTCACTTGTTTGACGAGCGAGTAGCAAAGGAAGAGGATGGGTACAAGCCCTTACCTCCAGGGACAGCGTGTCTTCTCAATGAGACATTTGTCCTTGCTCACCTTCGGGATCGATTTCTATCTGGTATGTTTATCTGCTTATTTAATTTTGTGTGTTTGTGCTAAACTCCTGCCTTCAACAGACAAGCACCAGAAGCAAGTTTACAAGCTGATGCAGCCCCAAAAACGCTCCACAATCAAGGACAAGGGCAGCTCGGTTGGAATGGGCAGCACAAGGAAATTTGATGACATCGGTTGTCCCTTCGAATCGTACCTACTCAAGCTTGGGAAAGTCCGTCGAGAGCTTGGTGACACCATGGAGGAGGCCTTTCCAGAGATCTACAAGCAGACTACGAAATTTGCGCAAAAGTTGGAGGCCATCTTGGCCATGATCTATCCTCTTGCTGTTTTGGAAAGGTACTCCTCATGTCTCCTTTACCCCAAGTGTGCCTCTAAAAAAACTAATCCCTTCCCTATACAGGCGGGAGAAGGCCAAGATGGCAGGTGTTCCTGTGTTCTGCGACACAGGGACAACAGCTATGTTCGACACATTCAACTACACAACTGAGGAGATGAGTTTTAAACGCGTAAAACGCGTAAAACTCGTAAAACGCGTAAAACGCGTAAAACGCGAAAAACGCACATTCTTTTTGCTCTAGCTCGCCTTGCCTTGAAAGCTAGCCTTGATCTGACTTCACCACGCGGTAGCCCACGTSCTGAAGCACCYTRTRKCATCGTTGGATGCTGGYCACGACGGCCTAGTAAGCGAGCTAGAGCAATTTTAATTTGACCGTCGCGTTTTACGCGTTTTACGCGTGTTACGCGTTTAAACTGTTTTACGCGTTTTCGCACTCATCTCCTTTGAAGATGATCGGTTTTCTCGTTTGTGTAGATAGCTGGAGAGTTGGCGAATGGTGCACTGA
>CDFA01025199.1:3450-17218 GCA_000826305.1 Acanthamoeba healyi | reverse complement strand
TTCCTCGATCTGCACATGCGATGGAAGGAGGGACAGGTCCACTACGTGTTTGGCCTTGACGGGTGCGTGAGTGTGCCTTTGATTTGCGGTCGATGCTGCCCACGTGACGGCGAGCACTCACGCGCGTGCGTTCTCTTGTCCTTCACAGGAAGCTGCGCAACCTGTTGTCGCAGCAGTTCAAGTGCGGCAACTGCTCGGACTGGATCGGCTATGCGCTGCAGAAGGTGGGCCTGGTGGACGAGATCTCGATGCTACCTGTACCTGCTCCCACACTCCCACACTCTCATGCGCGCCTTGATCATGCTCGCTGGCCATCACAGCTAACCGCGCTCGTGTACACGCACTAGAAAACGCTCTGGATCCGAGTGTACGAGTGGTTCCTCAAGGCCGAGCTCAAGGTTCCCTTCAGGTATGTACTGACGTCTCCTACAGTGCATGCACTAGCGCGTTCGTCAATCAGTTTTAGTGCCTGTCGTGGCGTTCGTCGCTCATCAGACATGTGGTCTTCATCAGAAACATGCACGTGGTCAACTACAATCGGATCCCGCACATTCAGTCCTACGGCGCCGACGGCGATGTGAGCGGCTGGGTAAGTGGAGTGGCTCTCTTGGTGATTACAGCTGCATTGGAGCGTTTCCTTCTCACTCACGCTCCATCTTCCTCCCACTCTCTCTCTCTCTCTCTTGTATGTGCAGAGCAACGTGCTTCATTTCCACGATCGCCAAACCTATGCTCACCTCACAGACCTGGCCGAAGTGTACGCTCTCCTCACCATCGTGCAGGCGCTGTTGTCTCTGATTGCCCGCTCGATCTCACAACCGCGCGCAGTGAAGTGTACTTGCCCAAGGGCGAGAAACACCTGGCCGTGCGTCAACGCGATGTGTCCGCCGTCGCGCCGCATATCAGAGACAAGTTCGAACACCCAAGCGCAGAGTTCGCGTTGCCTCGCGTGGGGATGAAGTGGTCGGTGGCGTGCACTGACTCGTGGTACGCTAGAACGTTTGCCTGTCAGCCTTGATGCGATTGTGTCGAACTAAACGCACGCGCAAACAGGCGTGTGGCCTCTGAGATGGACTCGGTCGAGCTGCGACAGATTGTCCGCAGCCCTTCAGGCATGAACTGGGCGCTCGATTCCCAGCACCTCCTGCATATGTGGGATGGTGAGGAGTGGCGACAAGTGGCTCTGTGCACCGAAGCGCTCACTCTCGGTAAGTCGCTCACCCTGCTCGCGCACAGGCTGTGTCTCTGACTCAACCCGTACATTCAGAGGAGAACGGCGGCGTTGTCGTGCCAGTGATGGTGACGGTGGACAAGAAGGACGGTCGCCCGTTCATGCTGGCGCAGGATCGGCGGACCGTCTATGAGCTCGAGGTGGACGGTGCGACGCGCGACATGGACGTTGAAGGCTTGCACGTGAACGTGGACGTGGTGGATCTGAACGACAAGGGCAAGCGCCGTATGCACGACAAGATCGACGATCGCGTTCCGGTCATCTGCCGCCATGTCGTTGATGCGCTCAAGTCAATGGCGCCGATTGCGGATGTGGCTCTGGCGACTGGCCAAGACTTGTATGCGGTCACCACCGATGTACGTCACTGTCTTACTGTTAGTATCTCGACCGCAGCCTTTGTTGAACTCGAACTGGCGTGCAGGGACGGCTCCACAGGTACAGCAAATGGATGGGCTGGGAGACGGACGTGGTCAATGACGCGCATCTGCAGTCGATCAGCGTCGACACCGATGGTGCCATATACGCGATCACGAACCAAGGACAGATTCTATGGTACGCTCCGCCGCGAGCTTCATGATGACGCCAGGCTCACGTGAAGTGGGTCGAACGACAGGCGAACGGAGTGGCTGCAGAAGTGGCACGCCTTCAGCCACGGGTGGAACGCGACGCAGCTGTCCACCTGGAATCGGTTCACTACTTGGGCGCTTGATGATCAGCACCGTGCGTACGTGTTGAATCCAATCACGAGTGAGTGGAGCGCGCTGGGCAACTGCGTCGAGAAGTGGCCCATTTCGTGCCTGGCCTCCACGAGCGACGACGAGCCGTGGGCTCTGGTGAGCCATCAGGCCGGCTCCAGCGCGGTACGTGACCATACAGGCCTGTACGTACGCGAGTCCGACCGCTTTTAACGCTAACCGCCCTGCGATGGTCCAGGTGCTCTCGATAACGAGACACAGGCTCGAGTTCATGGCAGCCGATGCCACCCATGAGCTGGCCAAGGTCGAGTCGCGATCGGCCAAAGGGCGCCAGATGCGCTTCTATCGCGCCGAGCCGCTCAAGCGAGTACGTCCATCCCGCTCGTACGCGCATGTGCACAAGCTCACACTTCTGACGTGTGATCGCCAGGTGCCTTCGAATGAGTTCCTCGAGCAGATCCAGCCAGGTGAAGCACGACAAGAAGAAGCGAAGGTTGCAGCGTCAGGAGGAGAAGGAGCGCATGCAGGCCGAGCTCGAGCGCGGCGAGGACCAGCCGAGCGGATTCATCGCCAGGCTCGGGGAGAAGCTGGGCACGCTCTTTAAACGCGACGAGCGGTCTCGCCGGGAGCGCCACCAGCGCCAGCTGATCAAGGAGGAGCTGGAGATGCCCAAGCCCGTCCGTGACAGCGAGGGCAGAGAGCAGGGCCAGGCGAGGGACGGACTCGACCCGGAGGTGGCCAAAACCAAGACCAACCTGTGGGCCAACCTCGAGGCCGAGCTACAGTCCAGAGACGAGCAAGCGGTGTGGCATCGTCTCGGTGACGTGGCCGACAACGCGGCCTACCGGCAGCCCATCTACCCCGCACTGCTCGTTCGGTAAGGCGTCATCCTCACTCCATCTCCCTCTCCCGACTACGCCATGAACCAGTTGCCTCACTCGATGGTGACGTTCCCCCTACCTCAAGGGAGGTGCCGCCGCTCCAACGCGACGAGTACGTGCAGGCGCTGGTGCCGCCCAAGGGCTTCGTGCTGGTCTTCTCGAGCCTCGCCACAGCTCGACGCCACGCCGATGCACCAGGTAACGTTTCCTCTCTCAATAACGCACAAGTCTTGCAAGACTTGGATGCTGACGCTCTCTGATGCGCGAGCTAGGCGTGAGCGTGTGGCGACCTGTCGCGCCGACGCCAGACTATGCGGCCGTGGGTCACGTCGTCACGAGCGGCAAGTCGCCGTCGACGACGGAGGCGGATGGAGGCTATCCCTACGGATGTCTCCACAAGAGCTTCCTCGCGCCGGCGAGCAAGACGAGCGACGCCCTCCTGCTCCTCTGGCAGCCCGAATGGATGAGCGAAGGGTACGTCTTGCCTCTGCTACAGTGAACAGCGACACCACAGGCGCATGCACACCAACTAACGCTCACACGTCATGGTAGGAGGTTGCACGTGAGCCCTGTGTCGGGGGCCGAGGTGACCCACGCCGGCAAGACGCTGGTGTGTCCCTCGCTCTTCACCGCCAGCGAGGAGCGCGAGGGCGGAGAGGAGGAGGTCTTCCTGCCTCCCCTGCCGGTAGAGCCAGCCGACGTGCCGCCCGTCGCCCTGCTCCTGGCTCCTCGCTCTCCCTCGTCCCCTTCCACCGCCCACGTCGCCTGAAGTTCGGTTGTGACCATCTAGACGTCTAAAAGCCAAGTTATACTCAACACTAACGAAACAGTCGTACACTACCACATGTCGTCGTCTCCTCTTCCTCTTCCCTCGATGGCACGGCATCACAGCTCAGATGTCGCTGTCGTCTTCGCTGTCGTCATCCGAGAAGTTGTCGTCGTCGGGCACGTAGCGGCGCGTGAAGGCCGATGACGAGGCGGACGAAGACGACGACGATGAGCCCAACGAGCCGGGGAGCGCGGCGGGCCCACCACCAAAGCCGGGCAGAGCGGAGCCCAGCATGGACGCGCCGTAGTAGAACGCGCCGCCGACCTGCGACGCCAGGGTGTCGCCTTCCTCGTTGTCGATACTGCGCGAGTCATCGTCATCGCTGTCGTCGCTCTCCACCAAGGTTCGCGGGTTGGCGTCGCCCGGCTGCCGGCGGTTCTGGTACTGACGATGGGTGGACGGTCGCTTGGGCTTCTTCTTGAACTTGGTGGCGATCTCGTCCTCGAGCGCCGGATCAACCCACCTCTGCACGCCGATAAGCGTCTTGGTCATGCCCTCCGTCACGCCAATGATCGGTCGCAGGATGGCCAGCGGCACTCCTGCACAGATTAACCACACGCACTGTCAGCAAGGGAGAGTGCATGCTCGTGCGTTGTGAAAGAGACGCTAGTTACCGGAGGCGAGGGATGAGAGGTAGCCGGTGGCTCCGTGCTTCTGGTACTGGTCGAGCGGCACGGCCACGATGCGATGGGCCGCTGCGCCCAGCTCGCGGGTGATGCTCGAATAGGCATCTCGCATTCCCTCTTCCGTAGTGGTCGAAGCGTGCACGTACATGGTGTTGCTGGCCATAGATCCGCCTGCGCGTTGTTGGCGAACGAAGCACACCGTGAGCAGGTGAGGGCAGAAGAGCAAATGACCAACAAGGACTCTCGTACCTGATCCGCCGAGGTAGTAGTCGGCGGCCTCCAACATGTACTGCGCGCCAGCCGTTATGTTGGTGCCGACGTTGAGACCCTCGACCATCCACTTGTGCAGCGCCGTGCTCGCACCACGCTGAAGGCCTGTGCACAGTTGAGCATGCGCACACAGCTCACAAACAAGCAGCACAACAAGGGATCTGACTCACGCACCGGTGAGGATCCGGCCGTCCTTCTGCCACTGCTGCACGGGCGTGTAGAAGAGATCACTCACGCCAGAGGTGATGTTGAGCAGGGAGCGGATGGGCGCGATGCCCGCGACGACGGACGAGAGCTGCGTTCGGTTGATATAAGGCAGGTAGGCCTCAACCAGTCGCTTGCCCAGCAGCTCGTCCCACCCACGGCCCTTGACTCGCACCGGCTTCAGGTGGATCTCGGCCCCTGTTGGTTCGTGCGTCAAAACACGCGCATTAGCGTCACGTGTGCGTGCGTGCGTGCGTGCGTGCGTGCGTGCGTGCGTGCTGGGTGGGGTATGCACCTCTCAGGGGCACGGCCTTGGCAAAGAACGCGACCTTGTTGTCACCGTAGAGAGCGTTGTAGTCGAGTTGCTTGGGCTGGTAGTCCACCTTGAGATGCAAACTCTTTATCTCGCAGCTCTCTGCACGAACAGAAACAGCGTCAGCACAACATAAACATGCACGCGATGGCATAGGGTCGTACGGAAGTAGGGCGGATCGCCCTCGGGGATGACAGGAGAGCCCTCCATGGCGGAGAAGTAATGCACCAGGAACTCGAGGGCGTCCTGGTCGATGTATAGCCGCAGCGGCAGACTTCGCACCTTGAGTCGCCACTCCTCGGCCTCGGGCTTGGCCACGAGATCGGGCCGCACGCACTCCATCTGCACGGCAAACATGCTGGAACCGGTCTCGTGCGGCCGATCGCGGTCGTAGCACAGCAAGGTCTTGACGTCGGAGCTGGGGACGTTGTCCTGCACTTCGACCTCGCCCACCGACACCACCAGTCGTCGCACGTGCTAGAGGAGGAGGACGGTGAGAAACTTCTCACACACACACACACACACACATGCCGGCACACACGCGAGCGAGAAGGCCATACCTCAGTGCCAGGCGCCAGTTCGTTCAGTTGGATCTCGAGGTTGGTCACCATGATCTGCATGTTGACATCTTCATTGCGCGATCCCGTGTTGGCCAAGGCGGCTTTCCACATCGCCGCGTCGGACCCATCAGCGCTGGAGGCGCCACCTGGACTGGATGCGGTCGACGCCACGAGCGATCCCGCGGATGTGGACCAGTCCGAACCGTCGACCAGCCGCACCACGACGTTGACTCGCGCAAACACGCGGAGCTTGGGTAGTGGATACCTGTGGTGAGCGCGTCTAGTTGGTCAGCAGGGATTCCCAGGGAGGGCCAAGGTGAGCTCAATAGGGTGTACCCGTCGGGAAGCGTGAATCCAAAGTCGGCGTTCTTGGGCGGCGCACGCGCAAAGTCGTTGATCAGCAATTCGTCCAGCTGAGGTGCGTTGCCTGTGAGCCAGCGTGCCTGGGGTTCTGTTTGAGTTGCGTGACATGTTAGCTCGGGAGAAGGAAGGGTCTAGGTGAGCTCGTGTTCATTGAATACCTCGTGGTGGCACGTTTCTGGGCACGCCGGTGGCGGGCGCGGTATCTCTGGTGGGTTGGCCCAGACCAGTGGTTTCTCCCTCCGGGAACTTCTCCACGATCAGCTTGTACTTACGTCCTCGCTCCAGCCCGATGTCCTTACCATCGACCACATCACCTTCTCCATCAGGTTCGTTATCCTTTTCATATCGATCGTCATCTTCTTCAGCCTCTTTCTCATTTTCCTCCTCGTCCTCGTCCTCGTCCTCGTTCTCATCTCCGAACGTCTCGTCCCACGGGTCCGCCGCTTTCGGCTTCGCCTGCCGTTCGTCCTGCTCCTCGTCCACGTCGTCCCAGCTGTCCTCAATGATGGACGACGAGCTCCAATCCACGTCAATATCGCTCGATGAGTCGGAATCGCTGGTTCTTCGCCTGCGCCTCGTCCGCTGCTCTTTGTCCTTTCCTCTAGTTGCCTTCTGCTTCGTCTTCGAGGCTTGGGCGTCGGCTCTCGGTCGCGGGCGAGCGCCATCACTCCTGCTGACCGCACGGTCGGGTTGGTGTTCGTGCTTGCGCTGCTGGAGCTGTTGTTTCCGCTGAGGGCTGCTTGATTCCTTGCCCTTGCCCTTGCCCTTGCCCTTCCGATCAACGTCGGGAGAGCCCGATGACGAGGCGTAGTCCTCACGGATGACAAAGCGACCGCTCGACGACATCGATGGGTCGTAGTCGTCCATGGCGCTCAGCTGCGAAGCCAGGGAACTGGGCTTCTTGCTGGCCATGGCACCGGTTGCGCCGGACTTGCCGCTGGCAGGCGCGGTCGGCGCGTTGCTTCTGCCTGACCTGCGCTTTTCTCGCGAGGCCGTCTGTGAACTCTTGCGTTCGTTGGGCACCTTAGGGGCAAATGCATTGGCCGCCACATCATCTGCGCAGATGCATGTGAGTGAACCATCGTAAAACAGAGCGCGGGGGTGAGCAAAGGGAAAAGTTACATACCCCATTGCACTTGGTTGAGAGCAGCCGCCAGCGGGTTGAGTTCAGGCTTTGGTTCAGGTTTCGGCTGCTCTGGAGCGTTTGCATCTCTCTCCGACGCTGTCCATTCACCAACGAGATCCAGCAGCGTTTGGAGAGAGTCCTGTTCCGTTGTTTCACATGAGTGTCGCAAAACAAACAGCAAGGAGACATTGTAACGCCGACCAACGTACATTGCAGGCGGACAACGTTGCAGTGGGCGATTGATCTGACACAACGTTGATCTGTCGCAGCGTGAGGGTGAATGAAAAAGAGGAGTCAGCGATCGCGCCCTAATATCTGAAGCGTATGAGAATGACGCAGTACCTCTAATTCGGGCAGGCCCGCTTCGACGTGGTAGGCCGCACTGCGACTGATGATGTCCCAGTTGATATGGTCAAGGCTAGCCACCTTGGTGTAGCCCTTCTGCTGCCAGTAGCTGAGGTTGCTCGCCTGTGCAGTGAGCGAGGTGATGGACGACGACCGTCTTCGCAGGCTGCTTCCGGTGCCGCTTCGGTCGACGCTATCGTTGATCGATGACGACGATGAAGACACCGATCGCTTTCGCATGGTGTCCATGAGGTACACCGTGAGCGTCTGTACAGTGCCTCGGAACACATCCTCATCCGACCCCGCCACGATATCCTCGCTGCTCAGCTGAGGGGAAGGAACGCGTCAGAATATCTGAAAACTACGTGCCGTGGAAGAAGCTAGGATGCAAACCGTACCGATAGGAGCTCGATGGTCGCCATCGCCCGCGAAGGAAGCAGGAGGGAGGTGTACTCGATCTCGAGCTGATTGAAGGCCAAACCGAAGCGAAACGCGGAGGTATCCACGGCAGCGCTGGCGTCACCATTGGCCTGCCGCTTCCTCCTGATCCTCAGGGCGTTCTTCCGCTCGCTTTCGCGTTGTTTCTCCTCTTCGCTCTGCGACATGAGATCATAGTGAGATGGCAATCTCCTCCCCGAACCACATAACCAAGACATGTAAGTTACCTTGGCTGGTGTGAAGAAGTCGCCTAAGCTGATGAGCCAGTTGAGACCCTTGTGATGGTGCATCACCACCTCGTCGAACATGAACCGACATTCAGTGTTCCCTTTCCCAGCTTGAATCAGCCCTCGGAACATTGGTCGAGCCTCCTCCTGCCATACGCACAGTGTCTGTGTTAACACTGGCTGACTTATCGGCTCACGCAAGCCGTGCTACTACTAGTAGCGAAGAGGGAGGAGAACCTTGCGCAGCCGAGGTATCCGTTCGGCGACAGGAGTGGTGTTGTCATATGAGACGGTGTCGTGGATGGTGAAGTCCTCGCCTGTCAGCACGGTGTAGTTGGAATCCTGTTGTTGTGTCGCAAGCGTGAGAACGGGAACGAGGCCAACTTCATGGGTGGACTGAATGCGTTCGTACCGTGCCGGCATGTTGCATGAGCTGGAAGATGTGTAGCTTTACAAACTCGAGTTCGTAGCAGTGAGGCTGTGGGAGAGAGCTGTTCTTTCCGGGTTGTTCTGGCGTCGCGTTACCATTAGTCTCGTTAACGGCAGCATCCTCACGTCGTGGGTTCTCACGGAACACCCAGTTGCCCTGCGTGAAGAAGACGTTGAGAGCCAGCGCGTTCTGTCGCTTCTGCATCAGTTCGCCATAGGGATGGTCGAGCGAAGACCGGCGACGAGCTTCCATCTGCTTCGGCGCTCTGAGCATCTCGGCGAGCTCGGCTTCGAATCCTCGCTCCGGCTGCGGCCTCTCTTTTGCGACGCCACCGTCGGTTTCATCTCCACCGCCGCCACTCCCCAACAGCTTCACGATCAAGTCGTAATCAGACTTGCTGAGGTCCACATGGGATGACGGGAATCGCAGAGTGACGATCGCTTTCTAAACAGAAACAAACCAAGCCACTCGTTAGCGTCATCACGTGGACCACATGAGCTGAGTGCAGACGTACTGAGTAATCGGTGGCTTCTGCCATGGCCTGTTGATGGCCACGTCCTTCAAAGATTGAAAAGAAGTTCCAGAACGACCCGAGCTATCGATGATGAAGCGAGGAATGTCAGTCGAGTGCTGTTGAGAGGCCATTACAGCTAGTCTTACTGAAAGGATGGAATGTACGTTTTCTTGATGCCACGCTTCGTCGGGCAGCGTATCCGAGAGGGTGATGTCCTCCACGAACGTGAAGCTGGGCTTCCAGCGATCGGTACGGATCGCGATTTCGAGTGGTATCACCACCTCGTTCTGTGTGTTTCGCATCTGCGCCTCGAAGAAGGTCCGCTCGGTGCTCGCTCGATAAAGGTGCGAATAGAACGTGCATGGTCCTTTACAAGCACCGACATTGATTAGGAGGAGCACTGAGATCCACAAGTCAAATGAGGCGTTAGACATACCTGGCTGTCGATCTACGCTGGCCGAGAGCTGGTCGAACTCTACCAGCCACACAGCTTCCGACTGGTCGCTGTGCAGGTGTGTGGTCGCTCTTGGCCCGACCTGATCGCTAACTCTCAAGACCAACTGCTCACCTCTGCCAATCCGAAAAGCTTCGGCCATCAGTTTGTGCCACACACAACACACTCCAGAGAGGTGCACTTGATTCGAAGCGTACCCAGGCATGTCTGCGGAATAGAGAACAATGCAGAGTCCGCCTTGCACGCCAGCTCGGATTCTGCTGCTCTTGAGTTCCAGTTGCTGTGACACACGCGTGTGAGTAAATGACGAGAGGAGTGAGCGAAAGAAGCCTTTGGACCAACCTGTTCACGAATCGAGGCGTGCAGGTTCTCGGCGGCCGCTCTGCGAAGGCGAAAGTACTTGAGTTAGCAACTGCAAATCTGGCTTTGGTGCGCAGTGAGCGCTAGTACCCCAGTGGCGGCTTGTTAGACGTTAGCGCATCGGCAAAGTGAGATAGGCGGTCGACGATCTTGAGGTCGAGGAACACGTTGAGAGGATGCAGTACGGTCTCGATATCCAGATCAAACACATCGCTTGGCAGCTCAACTGCATTCGTCGTTTAGTGAGTTTAGATTGAATTGAATTGAGGCTTGGGCTGAAGGAAAGGGAGTCGAACCTTGTGGGCAGTTCTTGTTGGTCTGCATGATTGCACACTTGAATTGCGGGAACCGGACCTGATCGAGGTTCACATCGCTTCCGCCCGTGGCTGGCGAGGGCGTGTGTCCTCCCGAGGACTGCGAGGACAGGGACGGCGACGCGGAGAGATCGGGCACAGAACGCGGCGTTTGCGTTCGCATCGGCTGTGGAGGCGATTGTGGCATTGCAAAGCTCAACATCGTTCGCCTGCGGCCAGCCCGAAGGAAGAGTCAACAAAACCACCTCGATCAAAACAAACAATGGCCACAGAGAAGGAAGGAGACCGGTACCTCTTTTCGCTTCTGGGTTCCTCCTGGGCCGAATGGGGCGGCAGTGCCAAATACTCAAAGACGCTGAGCGTGTCGGCTGAGATCTCGACTCTGGTCTGCAAGAGCGAGCCCCAGGTCTGCACGAACAGGCTCTCAAACTCGAGCGCCAGGCGATCGCCCACCCGCTCCTCCACGCTGTCGTCCTCCTCCTCGTGATCGCCGTCGTCGTCCTCGTCGTCGAATTGGTGTTCATCTTCGAGTTCCTCGGGATTGTCTTGCTTCTCCTTCCCCTTCTCGTTAGTTTCTTCCGGCCTGTGCTCGGTGTGCGGTGATGACGGCTTGGCTCGCTTTTGTCGGGTAGGAGGCAGATCCGCGATCGTATAGCAGAGCGTGGGAGAAGTGGGGCCATAGATGAGGTTGAGCGATCCGCCCACCACTCGCACCACCGCTTGTAGGTTGAGAAGCGTGTAGTGCGCCACCGAACAGGGCTCGGCTTCGTCGCCCGCACCGTCCTTAGGACCTCCTGCGGTACCCTGGAACCAGTCGTCCTCGGGTGCACACTCGTAGAACGATTCGCTATCGCCGTCGTCGCTAGGCGAGTTCTCCGACGAGTCGCCCGACCGTTCCAACGCTTTGCTCTTACCCTTCACGTGTGCTGCTCTGCTTCCCCGTCTTTGCCCAGCAGGTGGAGATGGTGATCGGTGGTTGCGCAGGTCACCTGATCCAAGGCAGATGGCAAGTCAGCGAGAGCCAGAGGACGGATTAAGCATCGAGAGGCTAAGTACCGGGACTTCCAGAGAGTGGTTGATTGGAGTACAAGTCCTCCTCCGGCGTGGTGATGGTGGGCGACGGGCTGCGCACCAGAGACGGTGCCATCCTCGCTCCCGAGCTCTCGCGTAGCATGCTGATCGGAGGTGGTGGCGGACTGCTGGCCGGCGATACAATCATGGCGTCAAGCGCGGCCGAGAGATCGATTAACATCTGTAGCTGTTCCGCTGAGATCGCGGTCGTCACCTGCTGGAGAGTGCAGTCCACATCGAGGTCGGGTATTGACACGTCTGACTTGTTCCGCTTCAGTTTGACGTAGATTACGCTGGCATCGGAGCTTTCGCTGCCACTGGAGCCCACCGACTCGGCCCAGGGGCAGCGCACCGCCTTCTTGGGAACGCTGCCGCTGTCGCCGATGTAGTTGGGCCGCTGCGCGATGACGAGCATCGTATGGCCTTTCTTTGAACGGCGGTCTCCACGGCCGTCCACTCTGCCGGATGGCGGCAGTGACTGAAGCGAGAAAGAGCGAATAGGAGGGCGAGAGATGAGTTGCCAGCCGACTTGGTGCTAATAGGGATGGAGCGTACGCTCTTTCGGTCGAGGGAGACAGAGAGGGCGGGGAACTTGATGCACTTGATCAGCGCCGAGGGATTCCACTCGGCAACGGTTGCCAAGGGATGTGTGGTACTGGGAGATGAAGGACCAGCATCCTTCACACGCACACCAAAGCACGACAGTGTAAGTTTCCTATGATGGAATGAAGATACATGGTAAGCTTACCTGTTGTGTGTTACCGCCGGCAGCGTCGGCGTTGTTGCTCTTGGCATGGCGCGTGATGTCCGAGTATTCAAACGAAGGGATCTCGACGCACAACACGGCCTCCTCGTCCAACGACGGGCAGTGGTATTCGAGTTCGATGCTGAGGTTCTTGAGGCGCACGTTCTCGAGGATGAGCAGCAGCTGGTCGATGATTTGGTTCAGTTCTCGCTCTCCGGTGAGCGGCGCCGAGTAGGCTTCCTCCTGCACCGATTCGTGATCAACGCTCTCGGATATCGACGCTGCTGTATTGAATGCCGATCGCGATCCATAGTCCGAGTTGCTTCCCCACACACGGCTATCCTTGAGCGCTCCTCGTTGTCCTGAGGATACGGCGTAACAGCGCCGCATACGGTGAGGAGGGACGCTGTGCAAGACTTGCCACAGGACGCAGGCGTACTTTTGATTTTGCGTGGGGCGAATGTGAGACGTAGACCCTCTAGCTCGAGCTTGCAGTTATCGACGAGCGCGGTGGTGATGTTCTTGAGCGGCACGGTCACCCACGCATGCTCGATCCATCCGCTCCGCAGCTCCACCGGCAGGTCTCCCAACAGGCTGTTGATCGTCTGTCACAGCAGAGTGCACACACACACACACACAAGAAGATAAGATAAGATACAACGTGACACCACGTGTGCAGGTGGAGGTCAGACTAACTCTGCAACTGCCGAGCAAGGGGGCTCCAAGGGAAGGGAAGGGCGGGGGTAGAGGTCGGAGATGTATCACTGCAATACGTTGGACAGAGAACGTGTACCTCGATGTTGAGCTCGAGATGGGTGAGATGCACTATGCCCGCCTTGAAATCAATGTCGAGCTGCGACAGATCGAGCTTCTCCTTCAGGAAGTGCCCAAACGTCTTGTGCAGGAAGAACTGGTGTAGGTGCAGACGAAAGGAGGAGGTCAATACAGATCTCGTCGAGACCTCATATCGATTTATTAAAAGGGATCAAATTCGAATGGGATAATTCGGCCCAAGGTACCTTGACGGCACGCTTGACGAGGGCCGTCATTGCGGCTCCTTCTGCAGCAGAAGGCGCAAGGGGCAGGGAAGGAGGTCGAGAGAGACACAGATGCTCCCCTCCTCGATGATATGCTGATGATGGAGGCAAAACAATTCGCGAATCGAGAGATTTCCCTCTTCCGTGACGGCGTCCTGATGGGAATTTGTCGACGCTTCTACATTCCGCAGAAAACTCAACTTCCTGGTTTTATCCTTCCACCCCCTCAAGCAGAGGAGCTCAAGCTGCAGATACTTCAAGGTTGACTTCCCTCTTCTAGAGGAACTCTTGTTTGGTGCTGATTTTATGTACAGACAGGGGGAGGGTAGGAAGACTCCACTGCAGTTTTAGGCGGTCTCACCACCAAAGTCGAGGATGGGGAGGTCTCCTCCTTTGGACTCCTCCTTGCTCTTGCTGTCGTCCTTCTCGCGCACTCGCCCCAGGACAAAGTCGTCAAAGGGCAGGCTGCCTGGCGCCTGCGGGGCGGACGTCGTCTGGTCGGCGGCGGGCTGCGCGTCCTTGTCTCCGCCCGCGTACAGCTGGGAGAGCTGAGACTTGAGCTGGGCGAGCTTCTCCTCAGCCGAGAGGTTCGACTGGTCGGCGGCAGTGGCGGCGGTCGTGGCGGAGGCGGACATGATCGAGAGATAGCGATGTAGGTTGGTGGTGCAGTTGGCGGTCAGAGTGGCGTTTCAGTTGTGTTGGCGTGCGGATGGTGAATTGAGAGACACACAAGAC
>CDFA01025197.1:0-13842 GCA_000826305.1 Acanthamoeba healyi | reverse complement strand
TTTCCGCTATCTCCGAGGCTTTACGCGTCCAATCAGCTTCGTCGGGTAAATTCCGTCGAAAAGTTTTTAACTGCGATCGGGGGTTGGCTCTCGAGGCGATCAACCTGTGTTGCCGGGGGGGGGGGCAGTGAGGGTACAGAGAGGGGAGTGCCCAGTGGTCTGATCACCAAAAGGGGCACCAGCCGTGGTAGCACTGGCTGAGGTTCTCGGTGGAGGTGGCCTGGTCGATGAGCTTGGACACCTGGTCGCGAACGGACAGCGCCTGCTTGGTCTCAAAGTCCTTGCCGCGCAGCTTGGACGCGATGCGATCCACCACCTCGAGCGCCTTCTCGTTCAGCATCCCGTCCTGCTGGTGGCTCACCTCGCTCACTGTTGTCGTTGTTGTTGTTGTTCGCCACGCAAGCACGCGTGTGAGCGTGAGCAAAGAGAGGTAAAGAGAGAGAACGGGAGAGACGGCGTACGGGTGACTTGTCGCTCCATCTTCGATCCGAACACGGAGCTGCTCACCTTGTACTCGTCCTCGACCGCGACCGCCTCAGTGGCCACTGCCGGGTGCGCGTTCAGATCGCCGTCGCCGCCGCCGTCGCCGCTCATCAGGCCCGAGCCGGTGGCCGGCTCCTGGCCCGATGGCTCCTTCTGCTGCAGCAGTCGCCAGTTGATCAGCGGGTCGTGCACAAAGGCCTCGAGCACGGCGATCACGCTGTCCTTGTTCTCCCTGTTGATAGCACGGCAACGCACGCGCGCATGGGACCGGTCAGCTCTTGACTTGTGACAGGGCACGTACGTGTAGCAGATGAGAGGGACTGCGTGCGCTAAGTACCTGAGCACGCGCATGACGTTCTCGGCCGTGCATCGGAAGTTGCCCTCGATGCCGGTGACCTCCATCGCCCTGATCAACATGCGCGTGAGCCGGAATGGTATCTTCTCCTTGTGCTTGTCGCGCATCATCGCCACCTGTACAGCGCACACGCGCAGGAGGGGTGTGAGTACAAAACCATCACAGAGATCGCTATGGTGGATACATGATGAATGTGCACCTCAAAGCAGTCGCCAAAGTCAATGTGGGTGATCTTGCCCGTGTTGCGATCGAGCATGATGTTGGACGGGTGACGATCGCCCAATCCCAGAATGTACCCCACCATGGACATGACGGCCAGCGATCTCGTGTAGTTGGTACGTCGATCGAGCCAGACCTGCACACCATAGCCCGCCCATGAGCGTCAATACAGCGGCAGCGCGTTGTGTCTCCAAAGGGAGAGAGTACCTCAGAGTTTGGGCTCTTTAGCCAGAGGACCTGGTCGAGGTCGTCGCCCTCGGTCTCGGCGATTCCAGCCTCAAAGATCTCGGCCTTCTGGATCGTGGTGAGTCGCTCGAAGATGGCCACATAGTCGATGAACGTCATGGGCTCGCCACTGGGCTTCACGCCGGAGCCACTGACCAGCCGCAGCATACATCTGTGTGGTACGCAGGCATCAACCAGACACATGAAACGTCAGCGCCACGTGCAGGCCCACAAGCGTGTGGTTGTTGTCGTGGTTGGTCATGTCGTACATGTGCTCTTTGGTGATGGGCACGTTCTTGGCCTTGCGGTGATTGGCTATCAGCTCGTGCAGCGTGTCGTGGTGAGGCACCTTTTGTAGGAGGAGGGAACACGTGTGAGAGCCACGAAGCTGACGGTGAAGCGAAAGAGGAAGGGGAAGAGAGGGAGGGAGTTGATACCCAGCCGATGAGCCCTGAGTGGGGCGACAGAGGAATGATGGCGTATCGCTGGATGGCCATCTGTCGGTTGGTGGTCTCTCTGTCGGTGGCGAGGAGCGTGTTGACGAGCTCAAAGAGCTGCATCACCCGCTCGTCCTGTCGTAGATCCTCGTGTCCTGCACGTGTACGGTGAGCCATCGCACTGTGACACACGCTCGATCGGCCTCACACTCAATGATTGGGAGCTAGCGGCGTACCTTTGAGGAGGAACGGGTACTCCTTTCCGTCCGAGCCCATGATGGTGAGCTTGCACGGTCGCTGCTTCGACGCGAGGACTGTCAAGGTCGGCAAGAAGTGGCTGATCTTGACGATGTCGTCATCCTGCGTCCGTCCCTCGTAGGTGCCTGCGCGTGCGCGTGTTGTGAGTAAGCGAGCGAGCGAGTGAGTGAAACTCAAAGGCTACGTTGGTGTACGAACCAGGCACGATCAAGCTGAGGTCACGAACGGCCATGAGCTTGGGCGAGACGTGCTGCATCTCTATGGTCTTGATGTTGGGCAGCCTGTTGGAGAGACTTCGGAAAACCTGCAGTGTCGGCGGGATCGCAGACGTTAAGGACAATGGCATGCTCGCGCCCCGCCGTATGAAGTCGACAGCAGAGCTAGTGTCGCGGTCACGTACCAGGAAGTAGTATTCCCACGCTTGGTGCAGTTCGGTCGTGTCCTTGCTCATCTGGTACCGCTGCAGCCACTCGAACGCCTCGGCCAGGTCTCGCCCGTACATGTGCATGAACATCGTCTCGCGAGGCGTCTGCGCGCCCTGTGTTGTGCACACAAGCAACAAGCCAAGATGGTCAGCCTTGCGCCAGTGTCGCTGAAGACGATGAGAAACAGGCGTGGTACCACGGCGATCAGTTGGTTGAGAGAGTGGAGCTTCTCGGTCATGCCCTCGACGTTCTTCTCGATGGAATAGAGCTGCCAGGCTTCCTCGATGCCCTCCTTCCAGAGCTCTTGCCAGGGAATGGCGACGCGGATCAGTTCGTGCGACACCAGCAACGCCGCTTCGACCAGGCTGTCGCTGTGTTCCCGCATCTTGTCGAGGATGTAGTTGGCAGCGGTGACCCGGGCGGGAGCGTCTGACTTGGACGCTACCGACAGAGGGTACACCAAGGCCTGCGGATGAGCGCGACCCACGTTGATCAAGAGATCGTGTGTGAGGCGGGTCACCGATGGCACGGGCGAATGGATCCGAGCGATGAGCTGCGGGATGACTTGGAGCCATGTGTCGACGGAGACGGTGGTGAAGCCGTCGACCAGCGTGTCCTCCACCACCTTCATGTGGCCGTATTCGAACCACAGCGTCAAGAGTCGCAACGTGTCCTGGTGTTTTGCAGGGACATGCAGCACGGTCAGTACGCGAAGCGCCACGACAGCAACCAACACCCAGCTCACGTGACGGAGGCAGACGACTGACCTGAAGGCTCTTCCCCTGTGGCGCGAGCGCGATTGAGCGGAAGAAGCCCTTGACCGCGGAGGTGAGCAAGCGCGGAGTGTGCTTGGGGTTGTGCTTTGGCGCATGTCTGTTGCGGTCGTTCGAGGGTCTAGTCCCTGAGCTCTCCCTGTTCTTCTCGTGCTTCTCCCAGTGCGAAATGACCTGTCGTAATGGCGGAGAGAGTTTAGGCACCACACGCGCCAAACCACACTTGCTGATGGGGACAAGCCTGAACTTGGTTTGAGGGAGGGCGTGTGGTTACCTCGAAGTTGAACATGGCCCAGGAGTGACAGGCCTTGTACCACTGCCCGTCGTACTGAGTCGCCTCTTCGTAGGCGCGCATGATGGAGTTGATAGTGGGCTGTGTGGGAGAGAGTCAGGAGTCAGATTGCGGTTGTCATCGGCTGAGCCAACAGGGAGGAGGTTGTGTGTGTGGTACCTCGGTCAAGCCTTCGTTGAGCTCGCGCTCCCAGTTGGCCAGAGTCAGGTAGCACTGGGCCAAAAGTTTGTTGGTGGACCTCGTCTTCTTCTTGTCGATCACTCGACAGAGATCGCGCAGGGACTGGAAGAGCTGCTCCTTCTCCGTGATCTCGTCCACTGTTCAACGGTCGCAGCCAAATCAGTTCCACACACGCCGTAGCGGGGACACAGCCGGCTGACGCCTGACGTCTTACCTTTCGTTGTGTGCCAGCCGTGCTTGAGCCAGGCGAACCTGATCATGGCCTTGTTGTCTGGCACTGGGAGCGTGAAGTGAGGTAAGGTGAGCAGCTGCCACCGCGCAACGGTTAGCGGGGAGCGGTGTGCACGTACTCTGGCCGGACTGGGGCATGGTCTGAGAGCCACCGAGAGCGGCGAGCGTGTTGTGGGCTAGCTGCGGGCGGCCTGACTTTCGGCAGAGGGAAGCGAACTTGAGCCAGTTGTGTGGGTCCTCTTCGGGATTGATCGCCATCGAGCGAACCAACAGCGACTCTTGCCACACCTGCACCAGGTGACGCTTTTTAGCCGCACCGCATGTTCACATCACCCCTGCGTGCTTGAAGGTTACCTCTATGTTCTTCTGCATTCCTTTGAGCCTCTTGGTCCAAGTGTTGCGGAGCGGGAGCAGGTTATCCTTGAACCCCGCCGCCTGCATCTTCTTGTAGTCGATGAGCTCCTCCATCTCGGAGAGCAATTGCGCGCGCACCACCTACACAGAATGGTCATCAGACACGTCAGTGAGCTCTTTGACGTGATGGCTGACGTGGTGGCACGGCAACAGCACGTACGGCTTTGTAGGCACGCGTATAACTCTCGCCCGTTTGCGCGCGCAACTCAGGATCGAGCAGCTCGCGAGTGCGGTTGACGAACGCCTGCATCGATCACGGGGCTGTGGTTAGATATATGGGGCTGGATGTGATATTGTTGCGGGCAGCGCATACCTGGCTGGCGTCAAAGTTGTTGTGGTGAATCTGGAGGACGGCGCGGTAGAAGCTGCCGTTGACGGTGTCCTCTGGCAGGAACTCGACGTAGGTCGTCATGTCGGTCCACTTTGCCATGTTCCACGCTGCGCACGCCGCCACTGAGGCCATCTTCTTCTTGGCCAACGTGTCTGCAGAGACAAAGTTGCCGAAGGAGCATGTTAGTTGGGTTGTGCGCTTGAACTTAGGTCGCGAACAGCACGTACCCACACTGGGCAACTTCCACAGCGTCTCAGCGAGCTCAGAGAGGCGCTTCCATTCCGCCATTGCGCTGAGACACCGCATGCGACCCATCAGGTAATCCGTGTTTGATGGTTCCTCGACCTGATCGAAAGAGAACACATGTGTCAGTAACCGATCAGTGTGCTCTGGCAGAGAGGAGTGCACTAGGTACCTGTTTGGCTTCATATTTCTGAAGCGCAGTCTCCCACCGCTGTAGCTTCTCGTACCAGGACTCTTGCTCGATGTGGTACACCTCCTGCGCGCAGTGCAGTACGCCGGCGGCAGCCTCTGGAAGGTCGAGCTTGTGATTGATGCTGATCAAGGCTTCGCACGTTTCACCCGGCTCCGTGCGGAACTCGATCTCCTTGTAGTGAAGCGCCTTGGCCCACGCTTCGCACTTCTCAGCGATCTCTGTAGGAACAGGAGCAGAGCAAGGACGCGTGAGCGTGCATGGCTAAGTGTCCAGCGCGAGCGCATCGTACCTCCGAGGACTTTGGTGGAGATGCTGAGCGGCTTCCCGTGCCGCTCCATGAACTCACACAGGTTGAGAAGGATCTGCAAAATCTCAGGTGGCAGGCTGCGCTGTGACGTCATGACCTTGCTGAAGCTGCTCACCACGTGATATCGGAACTGCCCGTCGAGCTATCAAGCAAGGGAGGTCGTCAGCCTTCTCGACTCAAGCGCAGGCCCAAGCCCTCGAGGCAAGCGCGGACACATACCTCGTTCCACCAGCAGATGAAGGCGACGTTAAAGAGGTCCTTGGCCAGAGTGTCGCTCTTAAGCGCAGTGTCGTAGCAGGCCCGGAGTGCAGGCGACCGGCTCTCCTCGAGCAAGTACAGACGAAGGCGACTCAGCCACGCTTCCCAGTCCTCCTTGGTGATCCAGTTCAACGTTTGGCATGCCTGTCGTTCAAGAACAACAGCAGAGGAGGATCAGTGCGTGTGTCAGATTGTCACGCAGAGGCAAGACTGCGTACCTCCTTCAAGGCTTTGTTGGTGGATGGAGGCTTGTGGTGTCGTAGCGTTTCCGATGTATCGCTCGGGGACGAGGGAGGTGTCGGATACGCAGCCGCAGAGGGGATGGGCTCGGGTGACGGCGGTAGCCGGCCGACGCGGACCGAAGATCGGCGTCCCATCCTTCGCGTCAGCGATGGGGTTGTGTCCTTCACTGGTGCTGCTGACGACAGGTCAAACGTCAAGCAACATCTACTCAAGCGGAGGTGCAGGGCGCTAGCATACCTGGTTGAGCGTCGTCGATAAGCGCCTGGTTCTTGAACAAGCGGCTGATCAGCCCCTCGTAGTTGGCATGCTGTATGCGGTGCTTGACGATGAGCCTTCGTATCTGCGTGACAGGTTGATGAAACGCAATCAGTACACACAACACATCCGCGTACGCTGCCTCTAGCACTGCAACACGCAGAGCGTGAGGGGTGAAGGTGAACCATGGGGATGAAGACGGCAAAGTCGGATTGGAGCTGCGGGATGAGCGCACACAGCGTGTCTAGTGCCTCCTTCCGCAGTTGGACAGCAGACGCTCCCTCGCGGTCGATCAGCTTCGCCAGCGGGTGGATGATATGCGACGCGTACTCTGTGAACTTGGCCTTGGTGCACAGATGGGCGAGCGTTTGCATAGCTCGCGCCTGAAGCGGGGCACAAACATTAGCTCTGCAAGCAAAGGGAGTGTCGCCGTGGTGGTGGTGTGGTGGAGGAGGCACCTGAATAGGGGAAGGAACGCCGAGCTGATCGTCGTCAAATAGCCTGGTGATCGATGGCACGATCAAGTGCAAGTGGTCGGCGAGACAGGAGCCAAAGATCTCGAGCGCGCGCAGTATGAAGACCACCCTGTGGTCACACAGCGGTGCCAGACTGGACTTGCGCGTCGTCGCTCCTCCTTTGATCGCTGCTTGTGTGAATGAAACGGTGAGTGTTGGCGAGCAGCAGGGCCCGCGAAGTCATGTGGGGATGCAAAGCGTACGCAAGATCATGTGATCCACAGACGCGTTCAGGTTCAACGTGCTCGTGTTCCGCGTGAGGTGCTCCTGATTCGTGGTCCCGGATCCTCGAGCGTCGTTGAGCAGGCTGGTCAGCAGGAGCGGCAAGATCTCGGGCACATAGACCCGAAACTCCTCACCTGCACGTCAAGAGATGTGAGGCGGCTGTTCTGTGCTCTACCGACCGGTGTTAGCTTCATTGCTTACCTAATATCTTGGCCAGTGTCCTCACGATGCGGATCGACTGTCGAAAGAGAGGTGTGTGCCAATTTTCCTTCACCAGCGCAAAGATGTCGTAGATGTAGGGCTTGATGCCTGATCGTGCGACGGTGATGAGCAGCTTCAGGTGCTGGAACAGCTTCTCCTGTATGGCCACGGCGAGTTAGGTCGTGCAGCATCAAGCATGAAAGCAGGCACGTCACAGCGCACGCTACCGTCTTGGCGTCGGACGTGTTGGTCACCCTCGCACG
This sequence comes from Acanthamoeba healyi, assembly GCA_000826305.1. Taxonomy (NCBI): domain Eukaryota; phylum Discosea; order Longamoebia; family Acanthamoebidae; genus Acanthamoeba; species Acanthamoeba healyi. The sequence continues at coordinate 6,516 of CDFA01025197.1, read as the reverse complement.
TAGTGACGCTGTGCGGCTGTGGAGGAGCTGGAGGAAGGGCGGAAGGATGTCGGGGATGTAAGGCAGCAGGCGCACGCCCTCGACGTCGTAGAGTTCCTTCATCAGGGTGTTGGCCACCATGTCGTGTTCGGCGTGCGGGTTCTTGAGGATGGCCAGCAGCGAGTTGACGGCGGTGCCCAGGTAGAAGTGGTCCCAGTCCCCGTTCTCGTGGCTGAAAACGAACTTGTCGTTGCCCGCAGGCGAGTGTGATATCTTGGCATAGAACTGATTCTTGGCCGTGGCGGTTCGCAGCTGTGATCAATATGGCACGACGGGGTAAGAGAATCGCGACACCACTTGCGCATGAACACGGCACGGAGGACGGTGTGAAGGGAACCTTTTTCACGAGCTGCTGGGCCTGTGGTGCAAGTGACTCGGACGTCGTGACTGCGCTGTCGTAGGGCGATGTAATCGTCTGCTTCGCGCCCGACTGTAACCTCTGCGAAGAGAAAGAATGTATACACCGCCTTGTGTGTGAGCTATCAGGATGACGCACCACAGCTTCCCCTGGTAAGGAAACGTACGCGCTGGATCCCGATCTGTTGCAGCTTGTGTGTGTAGGGATCGAGGGCGCCGAGGATTCCGAGCACCTTCACCACCTCCATTCGCATGGAAGGCAGCTGCTGAGTCTTAATCTCGTTCAAGATCAAGTCCAGTAGGTCGGGATAACTGTGGTAGGGCTCGATCACGTAGCCTGCACCGACGAAGGTGTGCGTCCATCAGCTTAGACAGCGAGCGCCAGACTGCAAGCGTTATGGGGTTGAGGTACCTGTAGCGGAGGCCAGCTGTCCCAATGCACGCATGGCAGCTTCCCGCCGAGGGACGGGCCCTTGTTTCAAGGTGTCCAGGATGAGCGGGATGAGGTAGTGCAGGTGTGGCACCACTGCTTCACCGCCAACGTGGGCCAGCTCGCCGATCGTTGCAAAGACATGAGAACCAACCTGAATCAAAGAGGGCACGAGCAAAGCGTGAGCATTCCCCTCCCGTGAGTAAGTGCGGCTAGAATGAGTACGTACGGCAGGGTTGCGCGCACTGCTGTGCAGCAGCTCCAGAAGCAGGGTGTCCAAGATCGGGCCGACATAGGGCTTGATGAGGTGGTGCGAGGATCGGATGAGGCTGCCAAGAAGCCGAGCGCTTTCCTCCTTGGTTCTGTTGTTGCTCAACTCTGTAGTGTCGGACCGTGAGTGGCAGAGCACAGCAGAAGTCACGAGAGAGCTCCAGGCAGGTCATGGTACCTAGACCGGTGACGAGCTGGATGAGCGTCTTGCGAAGAGACGGCATCACGTTGCCCGGATCCGTAACAGTGAGACGTCCAATGATAGTGATGGCCAACTCCCTGATCTGTGTTTCGGCGAGTGACGGTGACGAGGCGTGAGTAGCTAAATCAACACCACAGACAACACAACCTGGGAGAGAGGTCACAAACCTTGAAGACTTGGTCGTTCAGCGCGATGAAGAGCAAGCGTAGGTTCTCCGGCTCAACCAAGTACGGATCAAAGTCGTGGGTGAGACAGGAAAACACTGTCTCTCTGATCTTGGACTCTGTGCGCGGGAGGAGATCAACGAGCGGTCAGGACTGGCAAACCGCAAATATGACTGTGAGGCATGCACGTACCCGCATCCGAGATGCCGACGATCAGAAGCTTCTCCACGACCTCGCTGACGACCAACGCCATCTTCTTATCGGTCTGTTCGGCTCGCGACATGATGGAGGTACACGTGCGCGCCGCCGCTTGTCGAATGTCCCTTGTGTCGGAGAATTGGAGTGTCAGGTTAGCGGGCAGACAAGACACGGCAGCAAGCGTGCTGTATGTCGGTTTCGCTCACGACGTACGATTCGTCGTCGTCCAGAAAGCTCACGACGATCTCTCGGATGAACTCGGCCACGTTGTACATGTTAATCTGCAGGTTGAACGTGGCTAGCGTCTCCAACGCGAGCTGAATGGGCTTGTCCTGGACGTGCAAACCTCTGAGGAGTTAAGATCAGGGAGGACCATACGGAGCTGTTGCTGTCGTTACCTTGTCCGAGTATGTGTAGCGCACAGCCAGCACGGGTCTGGCACCCACCAGCGCCAGACTCTTCTTGAGGCTCACCGCGTCGTTCTGTTTGAAGTTGGTGAACGCCTTCCCCGCAAGGATCCACGATATCTCGTCCATGAGCGCCTGTGCGTGACGACACAAGGGCAGAGCCAGTGGATGGGTCAGGCCTGTTGACAACTCAGCAGAAGACAAATAGCAAAAGAGATCACCTCTTGAATGCGCGGCAGCAGCGAGTTCACTTTGTCGGCCACTCGTCGCAAGCAGTCGATAAGGCTGCTCGTCAACCCGGAGGAGAACATCTTGGCTGTGGGTCGAGACAAGAGCGCACGCCAGGTGTGAGAGGCAAACGATCAGCACAGCGTACGGCATTGCGGAGTGCGCGTCCCGCGTACCGAGGAGTTCGGTGGTCGATACGGTGACCAGAATCTCAGAACCCATCGCCTCCGCTAGATAGCCCAAGCACTGCAGAGCTTGGGCCGAGCTCTGCTTCTTGGCGTCCAGCGTTTCGCCGATGCGCTCCATGGCCGCGGCCACGTAAGGCTTCATGGGTTGCTTGCCCGCTGCCTGTTGGCGCAACAACAAAGGCAATTCGTCAATCTCCTGCCACTCAAGAGCGCACAGGGCCTAGCAGCAGCGAGGTCAGCGTACCGTGGCGATTTGGCCAAGAGCGAGGAAGGCCTCCGGCTTGCTGGTGTCGCCCTTCCTCTCGAGGATGGTGAGCAACCATCCGACGGCGTCCTTGAGGATAAGCTCGTTGAACTGCTGTGGCGAGAAGGTGGCCAGGATCGGCAGGAGGGCGATGACGGTGTTGGCCACCATCTTGTCCTTGTTGTCCTGCACACGTCCAATCGATCACATATTCAGCGTCAGCCGCGGTCATGCGTCATGTGCAACGACGCAGCTCGTCCCGAGTACCTTGAATTGCATGACTTTCTCGCAGAGGACCCGATAGCGTGGTTCCATCCAATCCGTCGCCAGCAGCAACTCAGCTTGGGAGGAGAGATGAAAGTCAGTGATCACTTCTGCACGCAATCGCAAGCCGTTGTCGTTGTTGTTGTTGTACCCAGCGTGAGCAGAGAGCCGTGGATGACAGCAGGCGTGACCGATTTGGCCTACGGTTGCGCACGCAGATGACGTGCAGTTGAGTCTACTGAATCTGCCAGGCAGGAGCGATGAGCCGACAAGGCGGAGCGGAGCGTACCATGAGGCCGTCGGACGCGTCCTTGTAGATCGTGTGGTACCACTGGTGGCGGTGATTGTGCTCTCGGTGCGAGGCGATGCCAAAGGCACAGCGCAGAGCCTCCAGCGTACACTCGCGTATGGCGATGTTCTGGTCCTTGAGTCCGTCCCCCACGCAGTCAAAGAATTCGGATATGTGCAGATAGAACAGCGTCGGGGTCGCACGGGCGAGCTCCTTCAGCACCAACGCGCCTCCGTATCTGTCCGATCGAGATGCCTCTCTGGCGTTAGCAGTGATCCCGCGCGCACGGTGAGTGCATGTGGAGAGTCTAGTTACCTGTGAGACTCCTTCTTCATGTTGCGCAGGGCCACCTCCAGCTCCTTCTCGATGGGGCCTTCAGTCGGGTTGGCTTGTGCGATGCGACCTGACCAAACGAGGCAGCAGCCTGTGAGTCTCATCCTTCTCGATGGGGCCTGGTGTACAGCATGGCTGTGCACCCGTCCGTACCCAGCTCCTGCGAGGCGAGCAGCACGACTTGCGTGTCGGTGGCGAGCAGCGCCAGGTGCAGCAGCTCCGTCGTCCTCGTGAAGCTAACCTTGGCGTCCAGCTCCAGCTCGTTCAGCTTGTCTGCAGCGAGAGGCGTGAGTGATGAGCGCAGCTTGCATGCCACAGTGCGAGGAGGGCGCGCACTCATGGCCAACATGACGCCCAGCTTGTTGCTGGCGACCGGCAGGTTCATGACGTCCACCAGGTGGCCTGTGATCAAGTTGTCCACGAAGCTGTTGAAGTCCTGCGCCGACATCTCTTGCGTTTGCGCCACCACCTTATGAGGTGCATTCACACGCACACAACCACACGACCATTAATTAATCTCTGTAATCTGCCCAGCGGGGGGGGATGATTAATTTAATTAAATCGAAAAAAAAAGACGTACATATTGTTTGAGCTTGAGTGCGCTCTCCTCACGCACAGGGGCAAGCCTAGGGCACGACCACACCGGCAGGGAAAAAAAGATGACAAAGTTTAATCCATTGACGAAAAAAAATGAAAATTAAAATTAAATAATAAATAAAAATTGCACCTGTTCGTGAGCCCAGCGATTATCGCCTCCAGCGACATCTCCGGACGAAGCCTGGTGTAGAGCTGCAGCACTACTACTCAGCTCTGGTTTACCCCCACCTACGCTACCACCTCAGCAGCAGGGCTGGTGTGTGTGGTCCGTCAGCCACCTTGAAGGGGAGGGGCCAAGGTTGTTATCTGCGAAAGAGACACCGGGTTATTTCCGCCTTCCTTTTTATGGACCTTGCGTGTCGTGCGCACACGCACACGCACACGCACAGCGGCGACATTGAGGAAGGACGATGGAGAGGGAAGAGAGGGAGAGGGAGAGAGCGATCAGAAGCCGAATCTGCTCTGGAGGAGGGCGGAGGCGGCCATGTCGACGTTGCCGCCGTAGGCCCGGAGGGCGGCGACGGCCTCCTCCCGCGTCACGCCGAGCGAGGAGACGAGGTTCTGGACGCTGGCCTCGGGGATCGCGCCGCTCGCCATCGGCACGGGAGCCGAAGCCGCCGACGGCGTGGGAACGCCCGGGATGAGCGAGGGCACCTGTGTCGTCGTGGTCGGCCTCGGCACTGAAGCAAAAGAAGGAGAAGACAAGGGAGTGTGAGAACGCATAGACCACGCAAAGCAGATGAGGGGGAAGAGAGCGGAGAGCACACCTGCAGCGGATGGCAGGGGCACAATTGACGGCACGGGGCTGGGTGCTGGGCTTCGCGGCTCAGCGTGTTCGGAATCGAACAGCTCGGACCTAGGGGAGAAGCGGACAACAGCTGAATCAGTGGCCGGCCAAGAGCTCTTGAACAGAAGCGGGTGCAGCAGCGGAGCATTGCGGTACCTGGGAATGTCCTTCTCGCTCAGGAACGGCACCACCTCATCACCGATTCGGAGCGCTGTCTCCCTGAGATCGATGACGCACTGCGGAGGGCGAAAACGCGCGAAAGAACATGATGTGAGACGTTGCAAGGCACGGTGGGCCGTCGTTTCCTGCGAGGTCAGGCTTACCTGGTGCTTGCGAAGCATGTCGAGGCCGAGGAGAAGATCGACTCCGCCGTTGTTCTCGAGCACCGTGAACGACGAGCTGAAGAACGAATTGCCAATCTAACCTCATTCCAGATACACCAAACGAGGTGAGACACACAGAGAACTGCGTCAGCACAAGAGCGCATCAGCAGCAGATGAGTAGAGCGAACCTTAAGGGGTGCCACGTGTATCCGTCCGACAATCTTCGCAGTGCCCACGCCCTTGGCGATGCCCGACCATCGGTTGTCGATCAAACGGCTCAACCTGATGACCCATGGTGAGGTAGTGTGTCGTGTGAGCAAGATGTTCAGTGTGCACACACGATCAGCGTTGAGGACGTACCCGCACTTCTGCGCCGCCTCGAGCGAGATAATGGTCATCTGCGCTCCGCTGTCGACGAAGGCCTTGAGCGGGGTCTTGTTGACCTCACAGTCTATGTACAGCATCACCACCTGAGAACATACACGAGCGTATTGCGTCAGATCGTGCTGCGACTACGAGTTGTTGGCGCGGGCCAGGTTGGCTATGATGATTACCCGCCCAAAGGCCTCTGGGTTGTATTCGAGCGCAGCTTCCATGTTCTCTCGGATGTTGTCCTTCATGATCTCCTCCTCGATGGCTCGCTGCGCTTCGAGATTGAACGGATCGTCGTTGAGTTGTTGCTGTGGTGAAGAAGCGTGGTTAGCGTCTCGTCAATGATGCACAGACTCTGCGCCCGGGCGCGTACGATGCGTCGGGCCTGCTCGAGTTCGGCCTGACGTCGGCGCTGGTCCTGCTGGGCCAGCAAGTTCTTGAGTGCTGTGAGGTCGTCGCTGAGTACTGCCTCAGCCATGGTGGGATTGTTCTGTTGTTAGGCGCGGTTAGTCACGTGCGCCGTACGTGAGAGCGGCAAGGCAAAGCAAGAGACACGCGCGTACGTGGAGCAGCTGCGTGAGTGCGTCCGGGTTGGTGCGGAAGTACTGCTGCACCTGCGCCGCGTCGGGCCTGCAAGCGCGGAGAACGTTCACGGTCAGAGAGACAACCAGAGAGAGAAGAGGGATGGTGAGAAGGGAGGAAGAGGCGTCGTACTGCTGTCCGCCGCCACCGCCGCTGCCACCGCCAGCCCTGGCCGGCTCCCTCTTGGCCACGAACAGCATCGAGTTGGTGGTCACGCCACACTCTGCGAACACAAGAAGACG
>CDFA01025194.1:8283-28123 GCA_000826305.1 Acanthamoeba healyi | reverse complement strand
CCACACCACACCACACCACAGGAGACGTCGTTCTTTGGCTTACGCGTGACGACGTCCTCAACAAAGAAATGGACGTCTTTCTCGAGCGACAGTTCACCCAGGCAGGCATGGTCATCAATAAGACCGAGGTATACACGTGCGCCTTGAGTGGTATTCGTACTCGAGACGCCTGCGCTAAGCAGACTTGCCCCCAACCGTGTGCCAATGCTGCTGCAGGCGCTCTTCTTCGACTTCAAGGGCTGGAACGAAGTGCTGGAGACCGCCAACACCGCCACGCCCGACGACGTTCTCTTTGTCTGGTATCAAACGGACGCCGGTGACATGGAAATCGCCCCTCTCAGGTACGCCCAGCTGCTCTGCTGCTTTTGCCTGCAATTGCAAATCGACCCTTGGATTTATGTGCTCTGTGTAGATGTCTTCTGTCTGAGACACAGGACACACTCTTGGTCCGACACCTGCAACTGGAGCTGACGCCTCACGCCATGCACAACCTCAACATCTTCCTCAAGTTCTATAAGAATCGCAACAAGACCCACGTAAGTCTAAGCTGATGATGGAGCGTGATGCGTAGGCCGTCGCAGTTAATCAACCAGGTTCTCTGTGTGGCTGTGCAGTGGACGGAGCGTGCCAAGCGGATGCCGATCAAGCGGCTGAAAACTCGTGAGGGCTGGGACGAGCTGTTCGAAGCGCAGCATCTGGGGCTAGCCTACGAGAAGATGGGCCTGCTTCCGGCCGACGGCGCCTCGCTGCCTACCGCCACGCCAGAGTCGGCGTCAGGCGCGCTCAACACGCTCATGATGAACGTCAACCCTCAGTACCTCCTCGACGGCGGCCGCAGTCGTCCGCCATTCCTCGTGAAGCACTTCACCTCGGCCACCGACCTCGACTTAGTCGACGGCTGCCTCGAAGAGGAGGTCCAGATCACCCTCTCCCCGTCGAGCGCGGACAGCAATGAACACGCCACGACCACCATTGACCCTGAATCGCAGAAGAAGGCCGAAGAGGAAGAGCTTGGTACACGCCACATGCCACACCACACGGCTTGCGCGCGCACGAACTAACGACCCCCCAGGAAAGTGGCAGGACACGAAGGTGGTGGTGCTGGAGGCGCGGGACATGCGACCGGGCAAGTCCCGACCCAAGGCCCTGGCGGCCAACATCTACTGCGTTGTCACATCGGTGGCTCGTCTGCGACAGTCTTCTGTCTGCTGGCACACGCCCCATCCGGTTTGGAACGAGCAGTACTTTGTGGGTGTCACTGGTACGTCTCACTTACGCCCCTACGTCGTTCGTGTATTCTCACCTAACACCCTTGTAGACTCCATCTCGGTCCAGGTGCTGGACAAGAGCGAATCAGGGGCGTCGGACGATCTGCTGGGCGTGATCGATGTACGCCGTCTCATCGCATATGGCATGTGGCCTGATGAGGCAACACGGCTAAGACTGTGCAATCATATTGTGCGTTGTGCGTGCCGCACAGGTGCCCTTGGGTCCGCTGCCGCTGGATAGAGAGGTCGACATGTGGCTGCAGCTCAAGTCCACCATACCCAACGCCTTGCCGGGCGAGATTCACGTGAAGATCAAGAAGCAGTCGTCGCTGGGCAAGCTGGTGGCCCATCTGCAGCCCGCCGATGACTGGTCCGACGACGAGGAGTACGACGACGAAGAGAGCGAATCGGGTGAGTGCACGGCACACCTGAAACCGATGGAAGGTGAAGACGACATTGCGGAAAGAAAGCCAGAGGTCGTGATCAAGGTGAGCGAGGCGAAGCTGCCGCTCGCCTTTGTGGGTGCCGCCATCGAGGAGCCTCAGATCACACTCCCGCTCAGCCAACGCCCGTGGCGCGTCGAAGACGGCGACGTGTCGAGCACCGACCAGCAACCCACGCGGCACAGCATGCTCGACTCGGCGAGCGACGTGGACACGTTCACGGATGGATCGATCGAGGAGGAGATCGGCTTCGAGGGCGAGCTACGCGCACGGCAGCGCGGCAGACCCCGCCCGCGTATGGCGCGCAAGGACTCAGACGCTCTCAGCGTGGGGAGCCTGGGACGAAGCACGTCATCCTACGACGACATATTCCAGTTCGAAGACGACATATGACACCGAAATGAAAACGCTCTCAACCCCACACACTACGACGCTACAGACCTCTCTCCAGTCGTCATCGTCGATGATGGTTGGTGGTACAAATAGACGTGCTATGGTCATCGTCGATGATGGTTGGTGGTATTGAAATATGTGGTATTGAAACATGGTCAATGTTCTCTCCCCGGAGCATACATTAGAGCCCACACGAGAAGCTAGAAGGCTCGCGCTTGCTCGCCGAGGCCAGGAGGGATGTTAATAGTAGGAGTAGATCATCTCAAAGGCCGTCTGGTTGATGCCTCCGCTCGGGTAGTCGCAATGGATGATCGACTCGTGAACTTCCTTGCCGCAATACTTGCGCTCGGCGATGGGCTGGTCGGTGCCTACCGAGCGCAGCTGGAAGATGAGCTCGAAGTAGTTGTTGGGCCACAGGTAGGGACCCCCGAGGCCCGGCAGGTCGTAGCGCTTGACGATGTAGAAGTAGGGGATGGTTTTCCCGATGTTGCAGTACATGCCCACCTGGGGGCCGTAGGCGGCATTGACCGTGCCGTTGCACCAGCGCTTGATGGCGCCGCCGTTGAAGATCACGTTGACCGACGAGTTGTAGATGTACGAGTTGTTGAGGATGAAGGGCGAGTTGTTGCCCGTCAGGCTCACCATCTTGACGCCCTCCTGGTTGTTGAGGTTGTCGCACCGGAAGGGCTGGCCGGAGCCGTCGACGTCGACGGTGCAGTAGGGGCCGTAGAAGTGGCGCATGAAGAAGGGCTGGTTGTAGCGGATCTGCGCTTGGGCCAGCGGGAGCGCCACCGAGAGCAGAGCCAGGAAGGCGAGCAGAGAGACTGCCGTCGCGGGCTTCATGGTGGTGGTACAGTAGTGGGGTACGGATCAGTTGGTCCGGCGCGAGGTAGGGGGTAGTGGTACAAGGTGTTTGTTTGTGTTTTGGTGAGAAGTCGGGATGAGACGCCTTTTTATGTTCTCGGGGCTGGATGTCGTACACCCCATGATTGGTCAATGTAACTGGTTGTAAGGGCGACCAGCCCAACCAACAGGAGTATTAGTTTCTATTCCTGGTCCCACTCCCTATATTTTGCAAGGAGCAACAACCAATTGGCGCTCGTCTCACAAGTTTGCCGTGGGTCTGCTGTGAATGTGGATATGTGGATATGATTACAACGTAACGCATGAGCTTGCTACGGCGGTAGAGGGTTGACCGTACCCTCGGCGTTATCGTGCCATGGGAGGATCGGCCGGTACTTGGACCTTTGTTCGGACACATAAAAACTGCCGGCCAATGGCCCTGGCTGTTTGATCAGGCCTCGTGCCGAATGTTCGGCGATGATCCGAGGATAGGAGCACGGACAGGGGACCGTGGCTTGCGTGAGCTTCGGTGTCAGAGTCCCTCGTCGTAGCTCCTATGAAAGCCAGTTCTAATTGAGCTTGAGAGCTCCAAAGTTAGATCCGCAATTGCCCAGACATGGACATCGCCTGCGGCCGGCCAGGAGAAGCTGCCTCTCTGCAAAGTCCCCGCGCTAGCGTACGCTCCGAGGAGTCCCACGTTACTACAAGGCACACTCGTGACACGAACAACACGCCCATGAGGGCATCTCGCGCCAAGCCTCGTCGGCGTTGGTTCACCTGGCGAATGTCTTCTTCCTCTGCTCGCCACCTGCAGTTCTCTTGGGCGTCTTCTTGCCTCCTCCTCCCCCTCCGGCGGCAGAGGCCGCTTGGGACGCCGCCTTCTTGCTCTTGTTCTTGGCTTCCCGCTCGGCCTTCTTGGCCTCCCTCTGGGCCTTTTTCTTGAGCCCGTCTGTTGACTTGACGCGGGGCGGAGGCAGCGGGTCGTCGTGCTCGCTGAACTCGAACGTGTCCATCGTGCGTCGGAAGTAGGGCGGCGGCGCAGCCACAATCCGCAGTCTGTTGGCGTTGGCGACGATGGTCACGAGGACATGATACGACATGAGCTGAGCACGTGCGATCGGAGGTAAAGGACACGAAGGGGAGGGACTAGGAGACTTTACCTCTGGCCCTCCTTGATGGGATGGGGAATCTCGAGCGAGCGGCAGTGCAGGTGCAGGTTGTCGATGCGGTTGAGCATGAGCTCGAACTTCTCAAAGGCCTCGTGCGAGCCGTACTTATCGTCTCCGAGGATGGGCGCCTTGAGCACCTCTGCGCAGTGGACGCGCAGCTGATGCTTCCGCCCCGTCCACGGCCACAGTTCGACAAACGAAACCTATCGTTGCACACACACGCATACACACACACACACATGTTGAATGCACGCGAGACAGGACAGGGTGTTTAGCATGAAGGTACACCCGCGCGTGTAAGCGAGCAATCACAGCACGCACCTCGTTGGTCGCATCAGCGCGTGTCTCATAGCGGGTGACGGCCATCTTCGCACCCTCCTCTAAAGGGTTAGATGCGTGAGTCACGGGTCCGGCACGCCATCAGCGTGCATGTCAGTTGCACAGGAGTGACACACTTACCTTGCATGTTTTGCGCTACGCCCATGCCTTGGCCCAGCTCCTTGAGCGGTACTGCGAGCCTGAATGGTCACAGCGCGTGTGCGCGTATAAGTGCTGAGACACTATCAGGATGGTGGTTGAGCTCATCGATGCTTACCTTCCAGATCGCGGGTTGGGCACGCCCGCAAGAACGGCCCAGTACTGCTTCGTGACGTGCTTGTTCTTGAAGAGCGAGGTGAAGTGGGTGGCGTCGGCGCGAGACCGGCCCATGATGAGAACTCCGCTGCACTCCTGTGTTTCGTGGTGGCAATGGTGAGATATCACGCCATCGTGTGGAGGGGGCGTGGGTGCGCTGCACCTTATCAAGTCGATGCACAAGCCGAGGGACGTCCTCTTTGTCATACTTGAGCGCCGACAGATACCGCCCCAGGTGGTTGTCTCCCACATCCGTTCCGCCTGTGCGCAGACCAGAGAGAGGGGTGTGTCAGCCAAAGCGCGAGCACGTCGTGGCGTCACCACGACCAATCGCTCATAACAACACAAGTCGAACCTTGCACCGGGAGCCCCGGCGGCTTGTTGAGCGCGATCAGCCGATTGTCTTTGTAGATCACCCAGCTCTGCGCTAGTTTGGTGTCTTCCTCTGTGACACACCATATGGTGAGCAGCAATACGTGAAGCGAGGCACGTCGTTGCAGTGCACATGCATAGGCGCAAGTGAGCAACTTACCTGATAGCGGCTTCATTTCCCTCTTGACGCGCGGTTTGGCGTCGAGCTTGAGCGTGTCGAGATACGCTGGGTAGGAGATCACGTCGCCCGGCTGCAGGTGTCGCTTGCCATCCAACTTTGTGGAGCTCTTGCCCGCTGGCGTCTGCCCTCCTTCGCTCTCGCGTTCCTCCTCTGCCATCAGCTGCTTCTCCGCAGCGCCGACCACCTTGATCTGTTGGTGCCATCGTTCAGAACGCGTGAGTGAGTCACGCCTGATCCACGCATGTGCAGACACGCAGGCAATGGATGTGCACAGCGTGAATGGTGAGAGCACCTTGCGCTTGCGGAGGAGCTTCTGAAAGAGCGAGTTGGGGAGGTGGGGAAGCTGCAGCTTGAGCCATCGATCGAGGCGCATGTCGGCATCGCCCTTGCGCACCACGTGTTGCCTGTCGCGCTCCTTGACCTTGGGCGCACCCTCTTCTTGGTCCGCATTCGCGCCGAAGACACTCTGATCGGCGTCGCCTTCGTCGTCGTCCTCGTCGTCAACGTCTAGCTCGGTCTCTGCGTCGTCATCATCACCGCCATAAGCATGTTCGTCTTCACCGTCCTCTGCCACGAGCTCCTCCTCGTCGGCGTCATCGAGCTGCAGGCCGCCGACAGGCACTTGGCCAATGTCGCCCTGCTGCGTGACGCCCTTCTTGTTGATGTCCCGCCTCTTGCTGTTTGACAGCCGCTGACGCCTCTCCTCGGCAGAACGCAGCCGATTCAACGGCTCGTCATCTTCTTCGTCATCACCGTCCCACTCATCTTCATCTTCTTCATCTCGAACCGGTCGGCCGGTGAGCGGCTTGGCTCCGTCAACGTTGCTGTTGCGAGCAAAGAGACAAGGAGCCGAGGTGGCGATGGACCGCCGAGGCAGGGAGACGAACAGAGTGACGGAACAGATCGAAGAAGATGAAGATTGAGTTCGCGATGTTGCTGCAACAGCTAGTCCTCTTCGCCAGTCGTTCGGCACGGGAACGCGTGGTGCCGCCCGTCCATAGACTCCTTGCGCGTAGGAGGCGGCAGCCGTCGTGAGCGGCAGACGCGTTCGTCCATTCACCGCCCTCATCTCTCCGCGTTCAAGTTTGAATTTCTTTTTATTTTCTCCTAATTTCCTCGATTTGCTGACGTCAGTGGATGACGTCACGCGCGAAAGTTCATCCAGCAAATCAAGAACCTCACATCAGCAATCGGTTGGACAAATAGACAAGACCTCAACACAAAGTAACTCAAGAGATAAGGCGATATTAGAAAATGGTGCACACCGGCCACTGTGTCCCCCAGCAATCAGCCTCCTCTAGCCTGATTGTGTGATCTCATCATGCGTGTCCAATCTCTGTGTTGGCTTGACTTGGTGCGGTGCAGAACTTCTGGAATCTGACGGGGCTGCCACAAGGGATCCTCAACTTCCAGCAGATGCGGTTCGAGGCCACCTATCGCTGCTACTCGGTGGCGATGATGAACAAGGAGCATCTGGAGAACGGCGGCAAGAGTGCGCACCTCCCTCTAGTGATGTTTTTGGCTCTTCAGCCCTTATTGATTTGCAATCCTTGCGCGCTACAGTCATCTTGCCGCCATCTGCACTCGATACGCTCGGTACGTTGCGGTGCACCAACTTTGATTCGAAAGAAAATCTGAGTGGACCTTTGGGTCAGTCGCTGATTCTTGCACTGTGCGTACGTCACGCTTGCAGCACGCCTCAACATCGAGTATCCGATGCTGTTTGAGCTCACCGGCTCGCAAAGCCGCGTCACGCACTGCGGAGTGTTGGAGTTCGTGGCCGATGAAGCCTGTGCTACCTTCCACACTGGGTAAGAGCCTCCTCTCGATCTCTGTCCTTCTCCATCTCCTCACTCCTGCTGCCAGCCGACGCTCACACAGCTTTCTATGTGGGCATGGGATGCGCACAGATGATGCAGCAGCTGTTGCTGACCGAGGGCCAGCTGATCAACGTCAAGAGCGCCACCCTGCCCAAGGGCACCTACACGAAGCTCCAGCCCGTTGATGAAGCCTTCCTGGACCTTACCAACCCCAAGGCCGTGTGCGTATTTGCACTTGACCACCACCACGGCCCGCCGTTTCATTCTATGGCGACGCCTCTTTTGACAAGGCTGCCCTCTCTGTCTCCCCAGGTTGGAAAACGCACTCAGGAACTGGTCTGCCCTCACGGCAGGTGATGTAATCATCATCAACTACAACAAGAAGTACGAATCGACCCACTTGTCTCTCCTCAATTTCACTTTCTCGGCATCATTGACCAACGATCCTTTCGACAGGAATTATGAGATCAACGTGCTCGAGGTGAAACCCGATACTGCCTCGCACGCCATCTCCATCATCGAAGCCGACGTGATGGTAGACTTTGCGCCCTCGCAAGAGCAGCTGAAGAAGGGTACGTGTCACACATTCGCACTTGGCACATCTCACACGCGATTCTCCGAGACTGAAGTCCTTCGCTTCACGCTCTGCGCGCGCTGATCAACAGCCGAACAAGCGCGTCGCCAGCAGTTGGAGAAGGCGGCGGTCAGTTCGATTAAGGGTAAGGGCAAGGTCACGGAGAAGGACACGGCCGAGGCCAAGCCGGCGGCGGAGACCCAGCCCGAGGTGGTGAAGCCGCCTTCGTTCCCCGGCTCTGGCTTCAGACTTGACGGCAAGCCCGTTGCAGCGACCTCCAGCGCCGCACCATCTTCGTCTTCTTCCTCCTCTTCATCTTCTTCATCATCTTCCGCGCCTTCTCCCTATGCGTCGAAGCCCGCCGCCATCAAGCCGGCCGCTTCTTCGTCTTCCTCATCTTCATCGACGTCTGTCGCCAAGCCAGCAACCGAGGCGCCCCAGGCGCGAAAGCCGGGCGGTCTGGTCTTTGGCGCTGGCAACACGGGTGTCAAGGCCGCACCTGCCGCCAGCGCCAAGGCCAACGCCCCCGCGGCCAGCAAGGACCAGGGCAAGAAGAAGGAAGAGGAGGTGAAGAAGGTAGAGGAGAAGAAGTTCGTGCCCTTCTCCGGCACTGGCTACTCGCTCCGAGGCTAAGTGATCTCTAGAGGTGTGGACACATTCAGGCCGAACCGACATGTACAGACGTCACTAGGTTAAATCGCTCCCCTGTTATGCTCTATCTGTCTCTTCCTATCCCTACAATCCCTTCCTCCACCAGCTCGTTGTCTTGTTCTTCCTCTTCGTTCTGCTTCACGGCGCGTCCTTCCTCGTCCAGAAGAAGGGGTCGCGCTTGAACTTGTTGTTGAACTTCTCGTACCACATGTCGAGCACCTTGGTCGGGATCAGCAGCAGCTCGTTCCGCGCGTCGGTCTGCTTGTTGAAGCTCTCCATGAATCGGAACAGGTCGTCGGCGATGAACTTGGCGAACAGCCGGTACTCCTCGTCCTGCGGCAGCACCGGGCTCACCTTGTTCATTATCTCTGACGTTGGCTCCAGCGTGATCCCTACACCCAAACAAACACGATCATGTGGTCGTCGGTCAGCTACTACGCAAAGTCGCATGTAAGCTTGAATGACAGGACGTACCGAGCTGTGCCTGGAAGGGCTGGACGACAAAGGAGGGCGGCCAGCGCACTTGGAGCACGTTGGAGGGCATGTTGTTGGCGACGGCGCCCAGGTAGAGCCACTCGGTGTAGGGCGGCGGGCTGATGTACACCGTCAGCCCATACGACGCGTCCTGGATCGGCTGCGTCAGGAACACTGTGACCTGGTGTGCGCACACAACCACGTCGCGAGATTAGATGGAGGTTCACAAAAAAAAATAAAAAAAATTAATAAAACAAAAAAAAGAGGCATTAGATTATTTTTTGTCAACAATATAGAATTGAACTTTGAGCGCTAACCTGGCGAACGGCTTGTGCGTCAGGAACGGGAATGATCCAACGGACGGGGCTGATGGACTGTGCGGTGGTGATGACAGGCTTGCCCGGCACCACGACGCCAAAGGGCGTGGCCTGCTGCGCTGGATCTTGCTGCATCGTGCGTTGTTTTTGGTGGTTGGTTCGGCAGCTTATTTTTTATTTTATTTTCGATTTTTGTTTCGCACTCAAGATGTCATCGAAATATCGGCTGGGTTGTCGCATGCGTTCCAAAGTAACGAAACGCGCGCCAAAATTCAAGGAACGCAAACGCCACGTCACCACATCTTTGTTTCGTTTTTATTTTCAAATATAACTATTTAAATTCAACGAACTTGGATTTGTGGATATGCAGCGTAGGGGCGGAAACAACGTTGGGCTGATTTTGCTCGCCCTGCAGGTGGCGCAGGTCGGATTGGACAAGATTCCTCCGGTGACGCTCGCGGTCGGGGCCCTCAATGTGCTCCTCCACTACGTCGACACGAGATTTTCGGTGTACGACGTGTGCATCGGCGCTGGCATGGTGTGGCACCGCATGGACCTGATGCGGTTGCTGCTCGCCTCCTTCTTTCACCTCGACGACATGCACCTCTACTACAACATGGTCTCCCTCCTCTGGAAGGGCCGCGACTTGGAGCCCCGACTGGGCAGCAAGGTACATTGAGACACCTCACGCTTCGCTCGCTTCCGCTATTGCGGTCACTCTCCTGATTTCGTACTCGTGTGCGCACGTGCATGCAATGCAGCGCTTTGCGACGTTGATCGTCCTCTTCGCGCTCGCTTCCAACGCGTTGATGGTGGTTGGCAGCGTCTTCCTGGCTCGCTTCGCCGACATGCCGGGTACCTGCAACTCCTCTGACCGCTTTCTCTCTCGCTAGCGCTGATCATCAACGTTGCGTCTTCACGCAGGTCCATACAACTCGTGCGCCGTGGGCTTCTCGGCCGTCCTTTTCGCGCTCAAGGTCGTCAGCTCGCACTTCTCCACGTCCCCGTACTCTCAGGTATGAAGCATTGAGAGGCCACGTCACGAAGGCGTTGCAGCCAATTACTCTTTCTGACTCCTGTGTCGTGTCGTGCGTGTTGTGTTCTCATCACCACCAGATCATGGGAATCACCATGCCCACGCAGTACATCTACTGGTTCGAACTGCTCCTCATTCATCTGCTCGTACCGGGTTCCTCCTTCTTTGGCCACCTGTGCGGCATCCTCACTGGCATCCTCTACATCAAGGTAACTCTCATCTCTGCTCGCTTCATCTCACATACACCAACAATGTGTGTCCGACGCTCACACAAAAATGTTCACGCCCTCACGCCCGCTCACACGCACGTGCAACACACACACACACGCCCACACATGGACATGACACAACACAGGGCGCCTTCCAGCCGATCTTGGAACTCGTTGACTTTGTGTTGAACTTCTTCTTGAGTGGTATCCCACCGTCGAGCGGCGGTGGAGGTAGAACGCTGCACGACGGCGTGATCTATCCCAACGGGCGCCCGACGCACGGTCCGTCGTCGCGCTCCCCCTACACGGCCTCTGGCCCACGCACCACTGGACGCGCGCCCCATGACTCTGTTGGCAGCGGCGGCGGCTTCGCGGGTCGAGGCTATCGACTGAACTGAGGAGTGGAGTCTTCACCTCCGTCTCGCCTCGCTTCCAGCACACTGTTGTACACAGATCTATCCTTTCCCCTCTCTACTCTCCTCCTTCCTCCACTTCGCGGTGGTGTGTACATATCATACTTCTCCATTGGCAGCATCCAAGCGCACGCTCTCGTTCTGCACGATCAACTTTTGGCTGGCTTGGGGTGATGCAAGCTGGCGTCCACCCGTGGCCACGAAAGAATTCAGCGTCAGGTGGCTGTGTGGGGGGGGGGATCAAGTACGTCCCTCTTGCGACATGTTGCCGCCGACGGACAAGGTCAAGGCCTTGATCAGACGTCTCATCACTCGATCATGTTTCTCGTTCTTCATTTGGGCGTTCCACCAATCAGTGTTTTAATGAGCGTTCGTGCGCTGCTGGTGATTGCTGGTCGTTGTTTTCTTCTTTTCGTAGCAGAGGACGGAGCACCTATGCGTTCGTTCAGGACAGGCAAGTTGGTGTGCTTACTCGCCGGCATGGCCGGCATGTGCCTCTTGATGACGACGATAAGCTGGATGGGCCTGGTCAACCCTGGCGACATGCTCAGCCGGCAGATGAACGAGTTCGCACAGCTCAGCCCACCGGCGCTCGAGTCTCAACCCGTCGACAACCACTTAAGTCCCACCACGACCGTTCTCCCTTCGAGGGTACCCTCTGCCTCGGCTGCAGCTCCGTCGTCAACCTCCACACCTCTACCCGTTCCCTCACCTTCAGCTCCGGCTCCTTCGCCGTTGGCGCCGCCGTCTTCTTCTGGGTACGTACGGCAGTTCACGATCATTTCGGAGCTAAATCGATTCTGCAACCCGGAAGATGCTCTTTTTTTGTCCTAAAAGAACACACCCCAAACAAACAACAAACCAAACATGTTGCAGGTACGTTGTGCCCCAGGACGACGCCTATGGCTTTGAGGCCCAGTGTGGCGACCGCATCAACGCCCAAGTGGCCAAGAACGCCTCGTGGATGCCGGCCCACGTTTCGCAGACCCAAATGGGCTACTTGCTCTCGCATCACGGCCCCGACGACCACGTCAGCTATGAAGCCATGGCGACCGGATGCTACGACTGCGACCTGGTCGAGGTCTACCGCACGGTGAAGGCGAACTACAGCGACCGTCAGGTCGTCTTCTTCGACATTGGTATCTCGTGGCTTCCTCTCTCTCTGGCGGTGTGCCAGCGCTGGCCATGAGACACTGACACTTGATTGGTGTTGTGTACGTCCACAGGATCGAATGTGGGGAGCGAGTTTGCGCAGGCAGCAATGAACGGCGATCTGGTGCTGGCATTCGAACCGCTGCAACCCAATGTGCAGCGCATCTGCGAGAACGTGTGGCTCAACGGCTGGCGCCACAACGTCCGCATCTTCCCCATGGGGCTCGCCGAGCGGGACATGCCTGACGCCGCCATGTGCTTCGACGTCGGCAACTCAGGCTCGTCTCAGGTCGGGTCCTCCTGTGACACCGAGAATACCTTAACCGTGCGTGTCCCACATTGATCCTCCACGCTTGTGCAAAGTGGGAACGACACACCTGCAGGCTGACCTACCAGGCCACACAGGTCAAGGTTGCTTCGATGCCGCGCTTGTTCAAGGAGCAACGCGTCTACGAGCTTCCAGGGCCGTGGTTCGTGCACGTCGACGTGGAGAACTTTGAGTACCAGCTGCTTCACGCCGGGCGGGACTTCTTCATGGACAAGAGGGTAGTCGTGCTGGCCGTGTCCCTCGGCCCGAACACGAGCACGGAACTGTGGGGCTCTATCGAGGAGCTCGTCGCGTGGTTCATGGACCAGGGCTACTACGTGATGGCCTGGGGCGTCAAGTACGCCACAAAGGAGTCCATCAGCCGCATCCCTGACGCCGACCTCTTCTTCATACGTGACCTCTAAACGCAGCGGATCTGATCGTCACACCCTGTGTCCAGTTCTGGCAGAGCTGATCATGATGGATCAGCGCTGCTCGTGCTCGAGCCAGTTCATATCTAAAGTAATGTAAAGTTTGTCCCACCACACAGGGCAGGATCCGGCTTAGCGCATGAGCCGCTCGATGGCGGCGATCGACTTGGGCACGCCGGCAGAGAGGACCTCGTTGCCCTGCTCGGTGATGAGGAGCACGTCCTCGATGCGCACGCCGCCAAACTTGGCGTCGAGGAACCGCTCGATCTTGTCTCGCACCAGGTAGGGCGCCACCTTGCTGTTGTTCAGCGCTGGTCGCAACAGCGCGTCCTGATGTTGCCAACACCCAAGCTCAGCTGAGTGACATACGAACGCTCACTCTCGAAGACGAGGACGTACCATGAAGTAGAGGCCGGGCTCCATGGTCAGGGTGTAGCCAGGCTTCAGGACGCCAATAGTGCCCGGGTCATGGACATCCAATCCTGATCAATGGATGTAAGTGTCCCAGATATGCGTGCGTGCGTTGTGTGTGCAATGTGTGTGTGTGCGCGCGCGCGGTGTCATATGACGTGTCATGGTGGTATCAAGGTACCGACGTGGTGGACAAAGCCATGAGGCCCAAAGTAGTTGGAGATGGAGTTGGCGTCGAGGCCGTCTAGGTCGCCCTGCACAAAGCCCGCCTTGAGCAGGAGCTGATTGTAGTACCGCCGCAGCTCGATGTACACCGCGGTGTAGTTGGCTCCGGGCAGCATCATCGAGATGCCCTTAGTCTGGAGGTCCAGCACCAGATTGTAGATCAGCGCCTGGTCGGCGGTCCACTGGCCGTTGACAGGGTACGACCCTGTTGTACGCGATGAAAGAGTGACCAAGTGATCGGAGAGAGAGAGAGAGAGAGAGCATGCGCGTGCGAGAGAGAGGGCGTGCGTACGGGTGATGTCGGTGGTGTATCCGAGGTACTGGCCGCCTGCGTCGACCAGGAATATCTGTCCGTCACGCATGAGCGCGTTGTTGTCTGTGTAGTGGAGGATGGCGCTCGCCTCACCCGCGCCTGCGATGGGGCTGTAGGCCTGGTGCGCCAGCCTGTGTGTTTGATCGACACATCGGTGCAAGCGGGTAGTGAGCTGCATTGCCGCTTGCAAGTAGTCGATGAGGTGAGAGCATTACCCGCAAGCGTAGCACAGGTTGACGAACAGGCCGTCCATATTGTACTCGTAGATGCCGGCCTTGATTGATTTCATCAGTTGGACGTGCGCGGCTGCGCTCACGTTCGAAGCGATGCGTATGAGCTCGATCTCCTCCGTCGATTTGATGGGTCGGACAAAGTTGAGCGCACTGAGTGAGAGGCAAACAAGTTAACGCGGCCGCAAGGTGCATGCACACGCACACACGTTCACAGACACTTGGTGCAAGAACTGACCTGGTCAATGCAAACTTGTCGACGGTGTAGTTGGCCAGGAAGCTTTGCTGTGCAGTCGCCGGCAGCGTGTACACCTTGAGCGTGCCTTGGTTGGTCTGATTGTACAATGCCTCCGCGAGCTGGTTCGCATAGAGCCTGGCGTACGCGTGTGTGCACATCACAAAGCCATCACAGGGTTAACAGCCACAACCACGAGAGCGAGCTAGAGAGAAGGGCTGCGTACACTTGGTCCACGCCATACTTGGCTCTGACTTCATCCGGCTGCAAGACCTTGCCTGACCTGCAGCGAACGATCAAGCGATCAGTCTCTTGTGACTCTGCACTCCCTCCGAGCTTCGTGATCTCGAGGAGAGCCAGCGTGTGAAGGTGTTTAGCAAGTTAGTTACCAAACGGCGTAGTTGCTGTCGCGCACGGGCATGAGGAGGGTGGTGTTGCCCGAGGAGACGTTGATGAGCACAGAGTAGCCGGGATCGTCGACGCCGGTGAGGTACAGGAAGGACGTGTCCTGGAAGAACTCGAGCTCGACGTCGTTGCGATAGGTCAGGTCCAAACCCATGAGCAGCAGCACTCCGTCGGCGCCGCCGCCGGCTGCGGTCTGCCACACCTCGGGAGAGATCAGGCGCTGCCGGAGCCGGAGCCGCATGGCCGCCAGCCAGGCGTCCGTCGGCGCCACGAACGGCGCCACGCAGCTGGCCACGAACTCGCCGCCCGACGAGGCCTGGCCGTTGTTGTCGCCGTCCTTGTTGACCTCGACGCCGTAGAGAGCGGCAAACACCACCGCGAGCACCACCGCCACGGCGAGCGCGACAGCGAGCGTCACCACCGCCGTGCGGCCCCACTGCACGCCCACATTGCACACAACCACGAAATATAATATTATTTTTATTAATATTAATATTTAACGAAAGAAAAAGATGGCAGCAGGGGGTGACGTGCCTGAGCGTGGAAGCGCGAGCCGAAACTCTCCCCGATGAGCAGAGGCCTCCCTTCCAAGTCCTCCATCCTTTGTGGTTGCTTGATCTGTATTTCTTCAAATGATATCTTCTTTGAATTCCACACGAACAGTGCAGCTTGAGTGCGATCTGTACAGAAATTCGAAACATTTTTGTCGGAGCGAGGACGAAAAACCTCGCCCGACATTTCGCAAGCGGCGATTGTGGGAGATAGTCGCAGAGGTACGGAGGCAGGCTTGCAAACACTGACGAACGCACACAGCCGGAAGAAAGATGCGGTTCGTCGTGGTTTTGGTGATACTCGGCCTCTCGGTCGCCCTGGCCGGCGCCTCGTTCGCTCCTGCTGCTGGCTGCTCCGGAAAGCCCAACCTGTCTCCCATCTACGACGATGCTCCCGAGGTCCCCCCCCGCTTCGCTTTCTTTATTTTCTTCGCTCTCCTCGACACCAAGCTCCGAGAGCTCTCTATGAGCTCCTGGAGATGGATTTGCTCGACTGACAGTGCATGCTTTTGTGTGTTCTGCTGTTCAGTTCGTCAAGTCCGTGCCCAACGGCAAGCTCTACATCCAGCGAAACGTGACCCCGCCCGTGTACATCGTGCACCTCTACGGTACGGCCTACGAGATGGGCTACGCCCAGGGCCAGCTCTTCAAGGACATCGGCCCCAAGTTCTGGCCCAAGGTTTGTATTGCACAGCTTTCGCCGTGTTTCTGCAGCTTCCTCGACACACAATTTTTGTTTGTTGCTGTTGTCTGTCATCATTTTCACGTGTCGCACGCACATGTGTTTGTTGGGCTCACACGTCCTTGTGTGCGTATGTGCTCGTGTGTTGTGTGCCCGGTGGTGGTGGTGGTGGGTGACAGATCATGGAGTACATTTACTCGCAGATCGAGCAGTACCTCGAAATGTTCCCTCCGTGGCTGCGCCACCTCATCGCCGAGTCTGGCGCCGACGCTGCCCTCGACAGTAACTTCCTCCCCTGCCCCGCTCCGACGCTATTGCACACCTGCTTACGGATGTTTATGCGCCCGTGTGATGGTTGGGGACAGTGACCGGCTACATGACCGAGGCCTACACGCCCAAGCGCTTCTTCGACGAGATTCGTGGTATCGCTGATGGCTCTGGCGCCGACTACACCACGCTCTACCGCATCCACATGTTCCCCGAGGTGATACTCCCCGACGTTCTCGGCTGTGGCTATTTGATGACCGATCACTAAACCCCTTCGCTTCACAGTTGATCCAAGCGGCCTGCAGCATGTTCGGCGCTTGGGGCAAGGCCATCTCCAACACCAACGGCACACTCTACCAGCTTCGCGCTCTCGACTGGTCGACCGATGGACCCTTCCAGCAGGTGCGTAACACATCGTCACCACTTGTTTGCACTTCCGCTCACTAACGCTGCGATGTTGCAATAGATGCCTGCTGTGTTGGTGTACCACCCCAACGCGGGCGACGGTCACAACTTCGCTTCCTTTGGCTGGGCCGGCTTCATCGGCACCATCTCCGGCTACTCGTCGTCCCACATGGGCGTGTGCGAGAAGGTGTGGGCCGGTTTCAACGGCACTCTGAGCCGCGTCGGTGTGCCGTGGCACTTCTTGCTCCGCGACATCATGCAGGTACTGCATCAACACCGTGCGCCGTACCGGTCTTGGCACAGCGTTACTCACGTGCGTGTGATATGACAGTACGACAGCGACATCGCCGATGCTACCATGCGCATGGAAGCGGCGAGCAGGACGTGTGCCATCTTCGTCGGTCTGGGTGACTACACCAATACCTTCACCGCCTTTGGCTACACTCACGACAAGCTGGTTCGCTTGACCTTGCACCTCTCTCTCTCGCGCGCGTCACCATCGATTGTTGAGTGCAACCGGAATCTAACGTGTTGCGTCCATCAGCACATCTGGGACTGGAAGAACTTCCCCGTGTACCCCGATCACCCCAAGATGGAGGGTCTGGTTTACCTCGACAAGCACCCGCAGCCCTCTGAGCACGTGTGCTTCTCCTCGCTCCTCCAGCAGTACTACGGCAACATCACGCCTCAGAACACCATCAAGTACATCACCTCGCAGGGCGAGACTGGTACGTCTTACGTTGCAACTGTTCTATCTCTTGTGTTCGATCGCTGACCTAGTCATTGTCGGCGCCAATGCGTTGTGGATGATGGTCACACATCAGGCGACATGCAGATCGCGGTTTACGACTTTGCGTCGGATCACGTCTACCTGGCCAACGCCGGACCCGCGCCCAACGCCGTCCCTGCTTACAAGCGTCCCTTCATCCGCCTCGACATGGCGCGCCTCTTTGCCGAGACCAAGCCCCAGTAGCCGCCAACGAACGAGTCTCACGAGCATAAACTGCACCCCACTGCGCAAATATGACTACAATTTTGATGTGTTACCATCCATCCACCAGCTCGCACCCTCGTCGTCATCTTCATCACCCTCCACAGACCCTTGCGTGCGCGTGACGCCGTGATGACTGGAATCCACCACAAAAATTCTATTTTCTTTTGACATTTATTTCGAGAAATTACGAAATAAATTAATTTTCTTACCAAAGAGCACTCTGAGAGATGCAGACGCGGCCGCAGCAGCAGCTCGATGAGGAGGAGATCGCCAAGCAGCTCGAGAAGCTGACGCCCGAGGAGCGGGCCGAGCTGGAGCGGGTGAAGACCCAGTGGGAGGCCATCCAGCGGGAGAAGGACAAGTCCATCTACGAGCACCTGCGCGAGTACAGGTGGAGCGACGACGAGCGCGAGGCGCTGCGCTACTGCGGCGTGCGCGTGGGCGCCGCCAGCGGCGTCGGCGCCGTCGCCTTTGCCACCGTGGGCGACCTCTGGCTGCGCAAGGTCCGCGGCGTCTCGCGTCCGCTGCCCCGCGCGCTCTTCTTCGTGCCCACCACGCTCGCCGGCGTCATGACCGGCTTCGGCTTCGTCTCGGGCACCTGCATCGACCGGCTGAGCCAGCTCAACACGCCCCTCGGCGCCTCCATGCGCGACATGTACGCAGGGGCCCGCGCTGCACCTCCCCCCCCCGCTCATTTGCGTCGTTTTCGAATCATTTCTCCATTCCTCGAAATCCTCGAAACTGATGTGGTGATGGTGGTGGGGGACGTGGGGGCTGGCAGGCTGAGGGCGCGTTCGTTTGCCAAGCATGTGGAGCAGGGCGGCGATCCCAACGTGACGCCCAACCTGGAGAACCTGCACAGGGCGCCCGGCAGCGGCGCGCAGCCGCAGCCGCCGAGCGCGGTGCAAGAGGTGAGGCCGGCGTGGCAGGACGCCATCCTCGCGGAGAAGAAGGAGAGCGACCAGCCTGTACAGAAGAGCTGAGAGGGATCAGGATGCCATCGTCTTCCATCAATCAACCGGTTTCCAAAAGCTGTGTGTGACGCTTCTTCGTGCTCAAGAGGACAACACCATCGCATCAGGTTCTCTCGCGTGCTTGGCGATCAGTGCCATCATTCTGCACGCACGCACGCACGCGCACGCACATACACAGTGTGAGCACACGGAGGAGCTGAGGCGCGAGCGAGCGAGAGAGAAGGATGCTAGGTACCTCTGGTTGTTCAGCTTCTGCGCCAAGCCCATGAGGTTGACCTCGCCGAGGACGGGCAAGCTCGGATCAGCTCCGCAGCGCAGCAGCGTCTCGGCCACCTCGAGGTTGTCCTTGGCCACTGTGATCACGATCGTGCGGAAGAGACGAGAGGTCAGCATCGACATGAAGTGCACACGAGTGATGAGAAGACGACGCCGACCTGCGTGAGCGAGAGGCGTGAAGTCGGGCCTGGCAACGTTGCCGCCGTTGATGTCGGCGCCCTTGGCCTGTAGCAACCGGCAGATCTTCACGCCGTCGGGGCCGCCCACCATCCGTTTCGACTTGAAGATCAGCCAACTGACGTTGGCCGTCTCGAGCGACGCCGCGTCCACGCCTGGCAGGCGGAGCCGAAGAAGGAGACGACAGAGAGCTGAGTATGGCAAAGAGAGAGAGAGAGAGAGGGATGGAGGAGAGGCGTCTCTGGCGTCCTACCTTGGAGTAACGCCTCAAAGGTGTTGTAGTCAAAGGCGTCGCCTCGGGTGTAGGCGCAGAGCGAGGCGACGTCACCAGCGACTCCGCCGTGCGCAATGAGATGCCTAATGATGTCGTTCCTGTTCTCTCGGGACGCCGACAGGAGCGCGTTCTGCTTCTCACTGCGATCCATGTATGAATGTGGGCGTGCGTGAGGACGCTAAGCTGGTAGGCAATCGTGCGTGGCAGTGGTACCTCTCGTTCAGTTCGTCCTTGAGCCTCGACAGGAGAAGCGAGACCACGTTGAGGTGTCCTCGCTTCGCGGCCATGCACAGCGGACTCACGCCCTCGAGGTTGACCGCGATGCCCCAGCGCTCAATGAACTCGTTCTTCGAGGCCACGCACATGACACCGTGGCGCATCAGACACTCCACCGCCTCTGTCTTGCCCGCCTGTCGTACACCACGCGCACGCATACCGAGACCGATGAGCGACTTCATCGCCATCACCAGACCGAGGCCGGTCGAGACGAACCCAGCAGGCGGCGAGGAGAGGTCGGCCGGGGAGAGAGTCGGCGAAGCTCCACCGAGAAGACAGCGCGCCGTAGGTGATCAGCAGCTCCATCAGCTCGACGTTGTCGTGCTCGACGGCCTCCACGATGGCCTCGCGCTTGACGCCCAGGTATCCGCACTCAATTGGCGCCGCTCCGTGTGCCAACAGCACCTGCAGATGTCGCCACCATCACCAGCATCAACATCAACATGTTCATCTTGATCA
>CDFA01025191.1:6798-18835 GCA_000826305.1 Acanthamoeba healyi | reverse complement strand
AGTAAACCCCTGTTGGAGTCTCACACCAGTCAACAAAAAGTCACGGACCGTGCTGACGTGTCAGTGTCGACACGTCCCCTCGCCGGAGAACAGGAAGAACGAAAAGCGAGAGCGAGAACAGACGAGCGCCGCTGAGACATATCGTGAAGAGGAAGAGCACTTATCCAGCGACCACTCCAGCGAAGGGGCAACAGACTCAGCCACTAGAACGCTGAGACAACAAGCCTCACCGAACACACTTCACACGCACACTTACTTTTAAAAAGAGGTCTCATGTGACCTCTTTCTCTTACCGATTAAACGCTCACCCGTACGCCACACGGCAGTGTTCCTCTGTCTCTCTCTCTCTCTCTCCATCATTCGTTCTAATAACCCCAGCGGCGTACAGCTCGACAGAAGCACAGTTTCTTCTCTCTCGGCCGAATGGAAGACCATCTTCGTTTCATCGTTGACTTGCACTTGATCGCCAATCCAGAGGCGAAGAAGTGCCTCAGAGATCTAGGCGCCGAGCTGGTGAGCCAGCCCAGCCGTTATGACCTGAGCGCTCAGACTGCGCACACCGCGAGCGGATCAAGAGAAACCGATGCGGAGAAGCGATCGTCCCTCAACACACCAGCGGAGCAAGCGGCCACGGAGATCAACAACGACGCCGTCAACCGACTCCTCTCGCTCCTTCACAATCCTACTGGCAAGATAGCCTTCTCACCCCTCCAGGAGAGCTTCGACCAGGGCGAGCTGCTCGATGAACTCCACCAGCTCGTGGGCCAGCAGGCACTGCTTCGTTGGCTGAAGACGGTACCGAAACGCGACCGCATCAACGCCAGCACGGCAACGCTGATGGTCAGGCTCTGGAGACACCTCGGAAACCTTCCTCGTCTGGGCGCCTGCCGGGTGGCGCTCAGGCGGTTCAGCACACCCTTCCCCATGCCGCAGCTTCTGCGCGAAGCGATCGACGCCGATCTGCAAGAGAGAGCCTATTGGAATGCCCTGCCGTTGGAGGAGCCTATCACCACTCAACACGCGCAGAGGTTCATTCAGCATCTGAAAGGTCTGCCCCCATCCCCCAGCACCAACAACAGATCCTCTTCTGCAGTAGCTGATGAGCGGTGTGCGACAGACAAAATCAAGTGTGTAAGGAAGCAGCACGCGCAAGCTCAAGCGCTGGTCGAGTAGTGGCCAGACCTCGGAGGCAGAGCCCCACACCCACTCGCCCCAGCTTGATAAAGCAAAGAGTGGTACACTTTATGATGATGTGTAGCTGCGTGTGGCGTGTGGAGTAAAAGTACAAGTTGATAGAGAGATATCTCATCAGTTCGCACACACGCGAGGGGGAAGGGGTACAGGGTAGAGGAGAAGATCAAGCGATCGAGACAAACAAACAACGGAAGAGAGAAGGAGATAAATAGAGAGGGATGATCGCTTAGAGGGCGTGGAGGTCAGCGGGAGCTGCTGTGGCGCCGCCGCCCGAGAACATCGGGTTGGTCATCTCGATCTCGTTCTTGTGGAAGAGCGGGTTGTCGTCGGTGCCAGCCTCGGTGTCGAGGTTCTCGATGGTGGGCAGCTGCTCCGGCGGGGGAGGCTTGTTGAGCATCCTGTAGAGGACGTAGCCGGCACCTAAGAGGGCAGCCGCGCCGCCGACGCCGACGGTCACGCCGGCCACGATACCCACGGTGATACCGGCAGTCTCGCCAGCCGAGAGACCCGTGCTCGGGAAGCAGTCGGGGTGGTCGGCCTGGTCGAGAGGCGAAGTGAGCACCTGACCGCTGTCAGCGCACTTGGTTCCGAGCCAATCGCAACCGTCATACTTGGCGCAGGTAGGGCAATCTGGAGATGAGGACGAACGACACGGTGTGAGCTCGCTGCGATGTAGAGGGAGAGGGAGAGGAGAAGGAGGGAGAGCGAGAGCGTACCCTTGTAGTCCTCGCAGCAAGTGCCGTTGGCACTCCTCACGCAGCCGAGATTGTCATCGCAAGCCCACTGGAGACAACCAGTGGTGTTGTACTGAAGCTTCTGGCTGGCGCAGGTGTCCTCATAGACAAGCGCGCACTCACCACTGTGCAATGCAGAGAGAGAGAGAGAGAGAGAGGAAGATCTGTCGATCAGCATCAAGGCCAATGCACGAGGCCGAGGTGAAAAGTGAGGTAGTGGCGTACGTGGAGTCGCTGCAAGAGTACTGCTTGCAGGCGGTGGTCTGGGCCTCGCAAGGGTCATCCTGAGGGCAGGCGCACTGGCACAGATCGCGATCCCATACCTGGACGCCGGGGCAGGGCGTCGGGGGCTCGTAGGGACAGAAGCAGTCGCACTCGGTACGGTTCCAGAAGGTGTTGCCCACGCAGGGATCGTCGACCGGAGGCTCGAAGGGGCAGAAGCAGTCGCACACGTCCTCGGTCTTGTTCCAGACGAAGTTGCCGGTGCACTCCTTGCCCCTGGGGGGCGAGGCGGGACAGTGGCAGCCGCACACGTCGGGGTCGGCATCGCTGATCCACTCCTTGTTGTTGTCACAGGTGCCGGTGGCCGGGCACGTGCAGTTGCACACGCCGGTGTCCCACTGGGTCTGGCCACGGCAGGCGGTGGTCGGCGTGGGCGGGCACACGCAATCGCACTTGGTCTGCTGGTAGTTCCACACGTAGTTGGTGTTGGGGCACGAAGGCACGCCGGCCTGGGCGGGAGTGTCGGGGCACTTGCACGTGCAAGAGGTCGTGTCCCACACCTCGCGGTCCTTGCATGTGACTCCGGCGGCGGCGGCGGAGGCCGGGCACGTGCACGCGCACACGCCAGCGGTGGTGTTCCACTTCTGGTTGCCAGAGCAGGTCAAGCCAGCGGCGGCGGCAGTGGCCGGGCAGTTGCAGCTGCAGTTGTTCGCAGCTGAGTTCCACTTGAGGTTGCCGCTGCAGGGAGTGGCAGGCGTGGCAGGACAGTTGCACGTGCACGAGGTGGCGTTCAGAACGAAACGGGTGCCCTCTGCAGGAGGAGGAGGAGGAGAACGATCAACGTGATCAGTGATGAGATCAAGCGAGTGGCGATGAGGAGATGCGATGAGGGAAGACCTACGGACGACGGTGGGGCAGGAGTAGGTGCTGGGGTTGGGGCACTGGCAACCGCACGAGCTGGGGGAGCTGCTCCACTTCTGCTCGTTGGGGCAGGTGCCGGTCGAGGGGCAGTCACACTGGCAGGTGTTGCTGTTGAAGGTCATGGGCGCTGTAGATCACACACACAAATCACAGGTTTGGTGAGTGTGGGGAAGAGAGCGAGCAGAGGCCGGGGAGGGCACAAACACGTACAGGCGCAAGTCTTGGTGGCGTTGGGGCAGGTGCAAGCGCACAGGGCGTCGCTGTAGACCTGGGGCGAGGGGCAAGTGCGGCTGCCGGGGCACGCGCAAGTGCAGGTGGCTTGGTCGAACTGCTGGTTGGTGTTACGGCAACCGGTGGTGGTGTCGCTGCCGCACGGGATCTTGGTGTAGTCGATGGGGCAGTTGGAGGTCAGCGAGAACACGTTGTCGTTGTAGTCGCTGTCGGAGCCGTCGGGGAAATCCTCCCAGCTGAGGTACACACGCTGGGTGTTGGGGTCCTGCAGGATTGATTGACGACGATAATCAGGTTAGGTTAGGCATTGTGCTCGTCGCGTCTGCCGTGAGCTGATCGCGATGGAGTAGCAACGTACACGCAGAACGGCAACGAGACGACCGGCGGCCCTGGGGATCGGCCTCCAGCGGGAGGTGGGCGAGTTGAGCTTGTCGAGCGAGTAGAAGGTGGGAGGGGTGGAAGCGCACACGCCGTTCTGGGTGAGGTAGAAGCCCACGCCCTGGGAGCCCGTGAACGGGCCCACGGTGACGGTGGAACCGGGCGGAAGGCATGGGCGGCCTTGGCCGAGGCAATCCACGGTGGCGTCGCTGAAGACCTTCCGCAAGGTGCCGCTCACGCCGCTGACGGTGGTGGGCCTGCTGCTCTTGCTGAAGGCAAAGTAGCCCATCACGTTACGGTACGAAGCCACCTCGTAGACGAACGTGACGTTAACGTAGCAGCCCGTGGCGGCCGGGTCCATGAAGAACAGGTTGGGGTCGGTCGTCGTGGTGTTCACAAACTTGTCCTTGACGTCAACTTTGTCCTTGCCTGTGTTGGTGTAGTCAAACACCCCAGGTTAGAACAGCGCAAAAACGTCGCTCGGATAAACGAGGCGCGCTGATTGGTTTTTAATATAAAAACTGTCGACATTAATTATATATACTAAGGTATCCGCAACAACCGGTTGCCCACAACAAAAACTACCCGCCGACTGTGACCAGGTCGGGAGAAGAAGCGAGGTGGGCGGGACTTACCGAGAACACCAAGGATCCACGAGTAGAAGCTGTCGTAGGTCTCGCCCTGGGGCAGCGGGTAGGGGAACGTGTTGGCGGACACTGTGTGGAGTGTGGGAGAGAAACATTGAGAATGATGACGAAGAAGAAGAAGAAGATCCGATTGTCTGATTGGTCGCGGGCAACGACGTACCTTGGCAAGCGGTGGAGGAACACTGGACGCCAGGCTGTGGGAACTCAGCCGACTGGTACGCGTAAAAGATGAAACAAAAACGTTAACTCCCATTGCCGACAACAAACCTTAGAACAGGTTTCACCAAGACCACCACCACGACGGGAGAGGCGCGTACTGTGCAGCTCTGGGCCGAGGCGATCGCGAGGAAGGCCAGCACCACGAAGGCGACCACAACCGAGGCGCGAAGGGCCGACATGTTGTGGTTCTGAATACAGTTCGTGTTCTCTCAAGTTCTACTACGGAGGTAAGAACCGAGGTAACTACAGTACTGTGGCCGAAGCTGCTGCTGTGGTGGGCGGCTGGGTGTGTGTGTTGCGCGCTGGTGCTGGGAGTGAAAAACAAACTGGCCTGGTTTGGCTCCGAGGCAGAAGAAGCTGCGCCTCCGCTGCACCACCGGCGTCCGTTGTGAACGCCTCGCATTGGTGCTCACACCGTTACCTTGTGCACTCAACAGTGCGTGTGTGCACACGTGCGACACGCCCAATGGCGTGCTAACAAAGCGGAGCTTCGGCTATCAACGCGCCTGTGATTGGTCTCCTTTTTGTCGCTACGCTACTGCCCTGGTCAGGCGATTGGTGGACCTGTTTCCCAGTACACTCACCCCATCTGGTTGGTAGCCTTGGTATTACGCGTTCCCACGCCACTATCTCCTCGACTATACACCGTGCCTGTCGCTGAGTTTCAACGAACCAACGCTGCGTTGTGGGATCTATTTACACGAGGGTCGTTCTATCACCTCACGCCCAACTTGATGTGGCACCAGCCAAGCTGCTTGGCTGGGGGCTCAGAAGCAGAGGCAGAGGTGCATCGTAGCGGCGGTGATCGCAACGTTGTCGTGGCGTCGCCAATCAAGAGGTGCGCGCGACGGTGATGAGGATTGCTTCGTCAAGCCAACAACCTAAGAGCTGTGCTACGAAGCTCCACCACACGACGATGTGATGACCGAGCGATGCGCAGCGTAGCAACAGTCGGTGTTATTTATTGTGCTGTCACAAGAGGAACCGACACACCTGCTTCGTGCGTGAACCTTCGTTGGAGCAGGTGGCGTAAGGCCGTGCTGTACGGCGACCACCCAGAGCGAAAGAGAGGCCTCTCAAGGCAGGATGGCTCCCCGCTTGTGCAAATCTGAACGGGGAAAAAGATCCAGATTAGATTATGTGGAAGGAAGGCCACCTCTTTCTTTAAATCAAAATGGGAAGGCTC
Source organism: Acanthamoeba healyi (assembly GCA_000826305.1). NCBI lineage: Eukaryota > Discosea > Longamoebia > Acanthamoebidae > Acanthamoeba > Acanthamoeba healyi. The sequence continues at coordinate 13,103 of CDFA01025191.1, read as the reverse complement.
AGAATACAGAGAAGTGTTTGATCAACATTTGTATATTTTCTGACAACGGATATGTTGAACATCATCGCCCCCCTCTTTCATTTTTGCGGAGAATCAAAAATTATCGTACCTTGGCACAAATCGTGGTTATCGCTCTCAAAATCTCTTCGTGCCGTTCATGGCCCCAAAGGCTCAAGCTCCACACATTTCAAGTGTGCGTGTGTGCGATTTGTGAGCCGTGCGCCGTGTCTGGTGCGGCGCGAAACAAAGAAACAAGAATTAGCAGGAAAAGGTATCGAAGAAAAGTAGCCGAAAATGATTCAGCGAGGATACGTGAAGGCCTCTTCTTCCCTTCACGCGCAGGCGCCTGAGCTCCACCACAGGTTATCTGACCTCCCCTGCTTGGCGTGCCACAGCAGCTTGACATAGTCACAGACAGACAGGATGGAGCGAGGAGGAGACGAAGAGGGAGAGCGCGAGTTTGTGATGCGTGTGTTGTCGGTCCTCACCGGACGCCTCCCGGTGCCGGAGCAGGTGGGCCGCCGCACGACTGCGCAGCTCGAGCAAGACCGCAAGCAGCGGCGCGAGGAGGACGAGGCCCGAGGCGACCGTGGCAACAACAACAACGAAGACGAGGATGAAGAGGAGGAAGGACAGCTGTACATCACGGACCGATCGCTGTGCGGGAGCGCGAGGCAGCGCGAGCTGGTGGCCCAGTACCTGCAGTGGGTGCTCCGAAGCGAGCTCGGCCTCCCGGCATCGGCCGTCGAGCGCCAGTCGTGGACCAAGAGCTTCACCGACGGGTCCTCCGTGCGGCTCACCAACGTCGTCGTCTCCTTCGCGGGTGACTCCGCCGCCGCTGCCGACGTTGGCGACATCGTGGTCGGCGCTCACCATGACGTGCAGAACAACCAGTCACACTGCTGGATGCCCTCCGAGGAGACGCGAGCTAGCGCCAAGGACCTCCGCCGTGATGCCCACCATCACCACAATCACGAACACGAGGAGGGACACAACGAGGAGGAAGAGCAGGAGGAGGACGAGTACGTGGTGACGGCCGGAGCGGATGACAACGGCAGCGGCGTGGTGGGCTGCCTGGCGCTCGTCCGTCGGATGGTCCGTCAGACGCAGGACGGGTGGCAGCCTCGCCACACCATACGCGTGGCTCTCTTTGATGGCGAGGAGCCCGGGTCCCGGTGCAGCTTCACCGAAGGCAGCGCAGAGTTCTACCGTCGCTGCACTATCAAGGGCGCCAAGCGGTTCGCCTTCTCTTTCTCTCTCGCACTCTTAGTTGGGCTGTTGGCCGGAGAGCTGCGGTGGCGTGCTGACCCGACTGACGCTCGCTGCACAGGCCAATCGACTTCGCGTTGGTGATCGACATGATCGGGGCTCTGCCCTCGGATCCGAGCGTCGGCCTGGTGCTATCGCACCAAGACGTCGACAAGGACTGGCTCGTCGCCCGTGCAGCGGTACGGCAAAACGTCTCCTTGATCGTGACGAAGAGTCGATCGAATGAATGTGTTGATGCTTGCGCGTGGGCTCATCGTCGACTTGCTGTGGTGCACAGGCCGCGACTCCCGACTTGAAGGTGACGGCTGCAGACTCGGCGACTAAGAGGCCGCGCGGTCTGTTCTGCCTCTGGGCCTCGGACAGCAGGGTCTTCGCCGCGGAGCAGCTGCCGGTGGTGTTGATGTGCAACACCCACTTGGGCGCGCTGCCGCCGTTCTACCACAACGAACTCGATACGATCGACAACATCGACTGGACATTTCTGCTCCGTTGCGTCGATCTCGCCGAGGCCATCATCAAGTCGCGCGATGCCGACGAGCAGTGATACATACACGGCGCCCACCACAGCCACACCACACACGAGGAAGGAAAGGGAGTGTACGTATCGGAAGGCGGGTAACCGACGATGATAAATAGGAAGAGCAATGTTTGCGGCGTTTGGCTCACTGCTGAGACGCGTCAGAGTCGAGCGACTCCTCCTTTCGGAGCGTGACTTTGTGCCACGCGTGGGAGAGCACACCGCGCAGGTTCCATATGGGCGCCACCGTGTCGGGCTGGTCGTTGTACGACGAGTCAGTGGCCTTGCAGATGAGCTATTTACCAAACGATCACCACCGCAGCAAATTAGTCGTCGAATAGTGATGTGCAATGTAACGTGATGTACGCCGCACCTCGACCGAGTCGCTTTCCTTAGCCTCCGCCGGCACTGGGACGCTCGTCTCCCACAGAGTCCATGCCCACATGCTGGCAGGATTTGACGCTGTGAGTGTCTTGCGCCAGCACTGCAAACCTCATTGAGAGCACTCTCGAGACGTCCTGGCCGTACCGGTTGTACTGCTTCTTTTGGTCGGCGTCCTGAAGCAGCTTAGCCGTGTGCCACGTCTTTCCTCCGTCGGCCGACACGTCGACTCGGATGATGGCCCTGCATGCAGAGGGCGTGTGCGTCACACAGTGAGCGTTATGCTTGCCACGCGAGGAAGGAGAGGAATGTTCGCTGCACCTGCCACCGCCCGCATAGGCGAATCCCTTCACGGGGATCTCCTCCTCACCTATTGCAAATAGAGGGTGTTAATTGACACGTCAGCCTCGCTCCCTATGAGAGAAGCGCAGGAGCGAACCTTCGGCCAGGATGGAACCATTCTTGGGCTCGCAGATGGCGGATTGCACTGGAGTGTCGTGAATGGCCGGAGCAGAGCTGCCACGAAACACCAATTAGCCATCAGCCATACGCCATATCACGCGTGGACATCAACGCTGGAGCGTACTTCCAATCGACGTCGTTCCAGTCAGTGCTGGGCGAAAAGGACTTGTAGTCCTTCTGCTGCCAGTGCGAAGTGCTCTCCTCCTGCAAGCAAGCGTGAGCAAGTTACCTTCATCGTGTAGCAACAACACGAACGTGGTGGCCGGTCGGGAAGTCTCACCTTGCTGGCCAAGATCTTGCCGACCCATTTGACGCTTCTAGCGCCGGTGATGCCGGGAACTACTACCCGCACAGGGTAGCCGTGGTCGCGCGGGAGCGGTTCTCCGTTCATCTCGAACGCCAGGAGGACATCACCCTGTAGTTCCCACCACAATCAGCTCGCAGTCCGCGACAAAGCAGCCGCGAACGGGGCTGAAGAGGTACTCTGGGATCAATAGCCTTGGCCATCGGAATGGACACGCCGTAGGATTGCACCATGTCTCGGTCAAGGCCTTCAAAGTGCACGTGCTCAAGGTCTTGCGAGAGAGTGGTTGTGTTATGTGATGCGCAGTGGTCAATGTTGTCTTGATCGATCGTACCTCCTCCATCCTCAGCAAGGCCAGCATGCGCAAGGACATCCCTCAGACGAACGCCTAAGAAAGAGAGTGTTTTAGCAGCTACGTTGTCTACAGCGCAGAACGACTGATCTGTGCCTGGACAATTTGACGTACCGGTCCAAGTCGCGTTACCGATGGCGCCGATGTCCCAGTCCAAGCCCTTGACATCCTTGATGTGCTTCATTTCGTTTCGCCGATTGCCTAAAGCCAACGTGAATGGAAATGCGGGGACCACTCGCCAAGTACAAGGGGACAGACAGCCTACCGGTGCACTGCACGGCAGCGGTGACGCTGTACTGGGTGAACTTGTCCTTCAGATCGTCCAGAGAAAGTTTGATAGTTTTGTCTGGCGTTCAAGCGCAGCCACACTGTGAGTTTCGATTGCAAACGAAAGCGGAAAACGGGGGAGAGACAGACCTGTGCCCTCGATGGCAATCTCCAGCTGGTACTCCTTGGGATCGATCACGGGGACAGGCAAATGGTTGCGCACGTAGAAGAGGCTGTTGGGCGTATTGAACGCACCCGGCAGGAGCTCTGGTGAGAAGGAGACACGCACAGCATCAGCTATCTCAACCACGCGCCAGCCGATGTGTTGATTCAGGTCAAGTCAGGGTGGAGCGAGTGTACTAACCTCCGGGCGTCTCCCCATTGAATGGTTCTTCGGATCGAATGAGAAAGGCGGGATGTCGCTCAGGATCGTGCGCGTACGGCCCTTCACCGACCTGAACCACGACACATAAAAATGAATAGAGAGATATGTAAGGCAGACGATTGGAGGCACAAGCCGTAACCCAGCTCCCATGTACCGGAGCGTTGGCAGCAGCCTCGCGATCTGCCTTAGCCAAGTTGCCGATACGGTGCTCTTCGAGCATCTTATAGACCTGATTGCTCTTGTGCACGCCGTACAGAGCCTGAACAACCACAGCGCTGGTTAGCTCACATGACATGGATTGATGAGCAATGGCGAGAAGAGCGATCAAGCGCGATGGAGGGGAAACCCAAAACGGCTCGATGGTGCTGCCAGCAGCCAGCAGGATCTTGTTGCCTCCCGGATGGCCCTGCACGAACTCGGTGATGTCGTAAACACCGTTCTTGTAGATCACCTGCATTGATCGGCTGTGTAAGCCTCAATCTATCCACGTTTCCAGGCCTTCAACGACACTCTGAGCCACGCACCCAGATGCCTGTCTTTACGCTGGTGTGCGCCTTCACGTCGGCCTTGGAGAACTCTGGCAGACCATCCACCAACTCGCCTGCCGCCACAACCTCCTCTTCCTGCCAGCCCAGCACGCGTTGTGTTAGGCGCGTCAAAGCACGAGCATAGGGCGAGAGAGAGGTGTATGTGTGAGTGAGCAGATTGACGCCAAACCTCATCGTTGGCGGCCTGGACAGCGGCCGCGTGAACGTCTTCGGACATAAGCGCGTAGTAGGCCAAGCCGCCACTCACCACGCCAGCCACCAGCGCCCCGCCTCGCGTTGCCAGCCTGGCGGTGGACGACGATCGAGCGCACAAATTCAATAAATCGATTTTAAGAAAATAAATTAAATTAAATTAAATTAAATCAAATCAAATCAAATCAAATTGCGAAATTGGTGCCACAAAGGGGGGCAGCACCGACCTGCGGAGGGGACTGGCTTTGGTGCTTACTGATGCGCCTGCGGTCGTCGTGGATGCAAAGGTCCTGCTGCATGAAGGCTGAGCCGCGCTCCAGCCGCGTCTAGATGACGAGCGCAGAAGACTTAATGAGGAAAGGCGCGACGCAGAAATGGACGACGGCGCCATCGAGGGAGCTGCGACATGCCGGAAGGCGGTCCTGCTGAGCCTCATCTTTTCTTCTTTTTGGTTCAAGATTGCAGCTGTGCGGGCGAAAGAAGACCGGTCACCAATTATGTCGACACACCATGACCGATGACCGGGGATCCAGACGCATTCGAGCTTTGTGCATGCTCAACGAGAGCTCTCGTCATGTTTGTTTTTGAGTCTCTGTGTTGCATCATGAATCGAAGCGTGTAGAGCCACACGACTTTATGGGTGACCAGTCGCCGAATGCGCCATCGGACCTGAAAGGCGGGACGCAAAAGAGGCGGCCAATCGATATCATCGGCGACACTGAGCGTCGGCGACCGCTCCTCCGCCTCGGCGCCGAGCATTACCACTCCCTTTATCCCAGTTGGCAATAAATGGACTGAGCGCACAGCCTCCTCTTCCTTCATCAATCATCCAAGTCGACACTCACACTATCCCACTCAACCACACAACCGCAACATCATGCAACTCTACGTGTGCCTCATCTTTGCTGCTCTCTTGGGCTCGTCGATCGCACAGACCGTGTCTCCGACCAGGTCGTCTTCGCCCTCTCCTTCGCCCTCGAGCGCCGGCGGCTGCTCGACTCTGGTGCTCAACGGTACCGAACCCTTTGACATCTTCCTCCTGGGCGAGCCGGCGAACGCGTCGGCGTCGCCGTCTGCCAGCCCTGCCGCTTCATCGAGCCCAGCGGCTTCATCGAGCCCATCGCCTACGTCGTCAAGCCTCACCTTGAATCTCACCAACTCTCTGATCGGCGGTACCGCGGCCGTCAACGGCGACACTCTCCTCTTCAACTCCTTGATCGGCTCCACCCTCAACTGCCCCACCCCCTCAGCCAGCTCTTCGCCTGCTGCCTCGCCTGCCGCCTCTTCCTCGCCCTCTGCTTCCTCTTCGCCGGCTGCCTCGTCCTCGGCCAACGCGACTCTGCTCGTGATCGGCAATCTCAACACGACCAACTCGCGCGTGGCATGCGACCAGCTATCGCTCCAGGTCGGCGCCAACGTCTCGCAGTCGGTCGACTTTGAGGCGGTCAGGGCGCAGCTCCTCAACGTCAGCCGCGATCTGTGCCAGCTGGCTGACACGGGCATCGAGGCCAACATGTCTCAGTCGGGCGTGCTGACCCTGTCCTCGGCCAACAACAGCGGCGGCAGCAGCAGCAGCGAGCTGTTGGTGATCAACGTCAACTCGTCCGATCTCGCCACCCTCCGCTTCC
>CDFA01025187.1:0-22587 GCA_000826305.1 Acanthamoeba healyi | reverse complement strand
TGCCAACCAGCGCAATTCGCTGCGGCAGTCGTTGCTGTCGTGGGTGATCGAGCAGCCCCTCTTCCTGCAACCTCCCGAGTTCAAAGAGCGCGTTGTTGCTCTCCTCCTCGGTGCGCCTCCTTGGTCATGAGTACATGACATGTGCATATGCGCGCCTGATCATGGTGAGCAAACTAACTCTTGAGCTTGGCTCGCCGCGTGGGGCGTGGTGGTGCATGATGCAGAGCACGGAGCGAACGTCGAGGAGAAGGATCCAAAGACAGGCGACACTCCGCTACACCTTGTTGCGCGGCAAGGTCGGCACGTGAAGCTGATGGAGCTCCTGCTGGCCTCGAAGCCTCGTACGACAGCCCCCTCCGCCTCCTCCCCTCTTCCCCATCTGCTCTTCTGTGAGCTCACGACAGTGGCATCTCGCGGTGGGGGGCGGGGGATAGCTGTCGACGTGGTCAATGATCACGGACGCACGCCGCTGCATGAAGCTCGCGTGGCAGTGTCAGGAGGAGGAGCAGGAGGAGGCGCAATCGTGGAGATGGCCAAGGTTCTCGAGGCCCACGGGGCAGATGCACATGTGCCCGACATCTGGGGTACCTTTCTCTCCCCCCTCCCATCATCAGGCATGAAGAGTGATGGGTGGCGGATGGATGCGCACTCCAGGCTGGACGCCAGCTGCCATCGAGAAGAAGAGGCACGAGGATCCGTCAGTCGCGCCGTCCTTCTTCTCGTTCATGTTCGTCCCGGCGGGCGGCCCTGCTGCGTCCGCGTTCAGTTTCAATTTTAGGTCCGGCGGAGCCTCGGCTGCCCCTACGGCCACAATGACGCTGGCCTTCCCTCCCACAACACCACCTGCGACCACCTCCTCTGCCGCGCCGATGCCCATCGTCATCGCTCCGCTGACCTTCACCGGCTTCGTGTGTGCGCCGAAGAGGGTCAAGCCGCCCAAGGACGACATGGAGAAGAAGACCGCGACGAAGAGGAAGATGGAAAAAGCGAACCGAGTTCGTAGCCCTTCTTCCCTTGGGGGGGGGATCGTCTCCCTTTCCCCGTTGTGTGAGTGTATGCGTGTGTGCTGACGCGCGGCAATCTCTTGCCTCATATCACAACAGGGACTGCGGGACGTGGCGCTGGATGGGCTCACGATCGCCGCCAATGGGACGTTCGAGCACATGGCTGAGTCGGCAAGAAGGGACCGCGAGCAGACACAATGCGTGCTTGCTCAAACGTTCAGCTTGATCGAGCCAGTTATCGACCTGGCGGCGGCATGCTTCTCTGCTCCGCCGGGATCGAAGGGCCCACACGAAGAAGGTGGAGGAGATGACAAGACCAAGCCCTGAGGAGAGCAGTGAAGACCAGCGCCCCCCCCCCCGCCGATTGGCATACATGCATGTACGGTGTCAACAACAACAACAACAGCACAACAATACAATCCGAGCACACGTGTGGGGCACCATCACTGTAGGCACAGTGAGCAAAGACGCGAAGACGAAAAGGAAAGCATGCTGCAGTGCCGCGCGTCGCAGATGGCCGGCCTCCGGCTGGTGCTGGCGTCGGCCTCTCCTCGACGTCGCCAGATCCTCTCCGAGTTGGTGTGGTTCCACCTCACTAGCTTGCTGCTCTCCCGCGAGGGATAGATTTGGGAGTGTGACCATGATGAAGATGAAGATTAACTAATCTTTTGAGGCCTCACGCTGCAGGGGCTGAATGTGGAGGTGGTGGGGTCGCGATTCGAAGAGAATTTGGACAAGGAGAAGCTGGGGCCTGTGCCCTACGTCACTGCCACCGCCCTCGGCAAAGCCACCGAAGGTCACTCCCCCCCCTTTCCAATCTTTGCTTGTGTCCTGACCTGTGCTCTCCGTCACTACAGTGCATCAGCGCCTGAGGAGCGAGGCCAAGGACCTTGACCTGATCATCTCTGCCGACACCATCGTCGTACGCCCTACCTGCCTCTCACGCGTGCGTGTGATCGCACAGCGTGAGTGTGTCATCATCACTTCGCTATCAGGTGTTGGAGGACACGATCCTGGAGAAGCCCGCGACCGAGGACCACGCCCGCGAGATGCTGCGCCGGTTGAGCGGCAACACCCACACCGTGCACACGGCCGTCGTGCTCCTGCTACCCAAGCGACTTCATGAAGGTGAGGTGTGACGACGAGGCGAGGTGTTCGTCCATCATCGACTGACGACCTGATCTCCTCCATCAGGCGGTGATGCTGAGGAGCAGGCTCCGCTCGTGCGCAGCTTCCACGAGTCGACGCAGGTGACCTTTGCCGAGCTCACCGACGAGATGATCAACGCCTACGTCGCTACCGGCTCACCCATGTACCCACACCACCACGTCCATCCTCCTGCGCTCTCTCGCTGAAGATGGTGATGACGACGACGAAGACCTTGACGCTGACGCTGACGGTGCATAGGGACAAGGCGGGCGCGTACGGGATTCAGGAGGTGACGGGCGGTTCGCTGATTCGTGGCATCAACGGCGACTACTACAACGTCGTCGGCTTCCCGCTCAATCGGTTCTGCACCGAGGTCCTCGATCTCCTCGATCACCACCTGCTCTGATGGCTAACTCTGCAGTGAGTCTGCGGCTCTGGTCTTGGGTCTTGGGTTCATCTTGCTCTTCGTTGCAGCATAAAGTCGTGTGAGGGGCCGTACAACCACCGTCGCCACTACGTCTAGTTGCGGCGCTTGGAGGAGGGGAGCAGGTCGAGGTCGTGATAGACCTGCGTCCACAGTCGGGCCTGCTCGCGGAACTCGTCGAGGCCGCCGGCGCCGATGCCCTGCGTCTGCGTCAGCGCGCTCTGCATGAAGGTCGAGGGCTCGCCCTTGGGCGCCCGAATAAAGAACTCCTGCGCTCTCCTTCGTCGACCCTGTTCGCGCGTGCGTTCGTGTGGGTGAGTGTTGTGCGCATCGCTTTGCATGAAGCAAACGAGAGGAGGGTTCACCTTGCTCTGCTTGCGGAGGATCTTCTCGAGGGGATGAGCGCGAGGCTTAGGGATGGCCGGGTTGAAGCCCACAGACTCAAACTGGAATGCCTTGTAAAGCGCCATGGGCTCCGACTTGGCCGCGGGCGACACTCCGCCCGGAGCCTGCACCGGCTTGGCTGTGTTTTTTTGGCACTGATCAGCACCGCACGCAGAGCACGAGCACGAGCACGAGCACGAGCACGAGCACGAGCACGAGCACGAGCACGAGCACGAGCACGAGCACGAGCACGAGCACGAGCACGAGCACGAGCACGAGCACGAGCACGAGCACGACCCTTACCTGTGGTTCCATCGGCTTCCACAAAGGCTTGGAGGACACGGGAGGCATAGTCGACGACGGTCGGGTGGTAGTGTTCCTTGGCCAGCGGGAACTCCCACAGCGTTGCGGCGAGCGGATTGGCGTGCTCCGGATCGGGCACCTCGGGCATGAACGTGCCCGACCCCACAAACTCGCTGTCCAGCAGCTGCTGTGCCCTCGTGTGCCGCTGTTGTGTTCATACAGAGGCAACGGAGAACGTGAGCAACCAGAGGCGTGCGGCGTTGTTAGAAAAGCAAAGAGACGACGTACGTTGAGGATCTCCTTGACGATGGAGATGACAGCCAGACAGGCGTTGGGCGGCAGGCACATCGCGATGTTCATCAGTCGCTTGGCAAAGCCCGCCATACGGTTGACAGACACCTAAAAACGGTCGGGTGAGTCTTATGATGGGCTCTCGCGCGCAGCGAGAGGTTGGCGCTTACCTGCTTCTTATCCTTGGACATGAGGGACAAGCAGTGAAGGAGGGACCGCACGAGCTCGGGCGACTTGATCGAGTGCGTGGGAATGAATGGAAGCAGCTCGTACAACCGGGCGTACAGTTCCTGTCATCGGATCATAGCTGCAGTGGTGAGTCACAGGGATCATGGGATCTCGCAGCAACACTGAGCCGGGTGGAGTGAGGAAGGAACCTTGAGATCGATGTTGAGCGCATTGTACATGAGCGAGTTCTGCTGGAGCATCTGCAGCGCGGTGATGGCGCACTGAAGCTGCGTGGGCACGGAGAGCGGCGAGTTGTCCTGACCGATGAGCTCGCGCAAGGCCGTCACGATGTCCTGAATGAAGTCGATGTTGATGAACCGCGTGTATCTGACGGCAAGAGGAGAAGGGGTGAGCTCACTGCCGCCAATCCTATCACAATGTAAAGGATGAGGAGAAGGGAGGGGCCTGCATACCTAACGAGGCCGCGCATCACGGAGGGCAGGAGGGGCGAGTTGATGGTTCGCTTGAGGACTCGGAAATAGGTGATGAACACACTTCGCAGGATGTCCGTTTGCTAGCATGTGTGCGTTGCGGCATGGCGCGACGGTTAGTATAGGAAATCCGCATCTTGATCGTGTGAGGGAAAAGAAAACTTACGATTGTCTTTCGTTCTTCCTTGCTCTGGGCGGCTTCGGCCTCCTTCATCTCGGCCTCGACTTCCTTCATCACCTTGAACTCCTGCACTCAACCAACGAGGTGCCAGAGAGCATCAGTGTGAGAACTGGGAGGGGTCAAGGTGTCGTAAGGACAGGGAGCACGAACCCTGTACTGCTTCTTGGTGAGCTTCTTCTTGTCCTTCTTCGACATGTGCGTCTTGGCGGGGTCCAGCGTGACGTCACCCTCCTTCAGCATGTCCGTAAACTTAATGTGCAGCAGCACCTCCAGAGTCTGCAGAGAGGGAAAGACTCTTAGTCAGTACACGCTGCTGCTCTTGAAGAAGCGGTGGTACGCCACGACACAGTAAACGGCAGACAGACAGTCTGGGATCTGCGTACCTCGGGCCGGCTGCGGAAGTTCTTTGATTTGACAAACTGACCGATGAGCTTGACTGTCTGGCGCGTGGTGCCGCCCTGCTTGTCGTTCTCAAACACAGTGTGGATGGCCTTGATGCATTGGGTCCTTGGGGACGCACGTCACGTCAGCATCACGCCTGCCTCAAACGACGACGAGGGCAAGTGCAAGGCTGCGGTGTGTACCTCAGCTCGGCGTTGTTAGAGGCCAAATAGGGCACCAGGAGCGAGATGATGTTCCATGTGAAGTTGAAGTGAGGCACTGCCCTCAGCAACTCGGCCATACACCTGTCATCCACAGGGAGAGGGAGAGGGAAAGACAAAGCGGTAAGGTGGATGAACATACGCAGAGCAGACCGAGGATGGCGTACTTGACAGCGAGAATACGGTAGTGCACGTCGACCTTGACGTGCGGCGCCTCGTCTCCCTGTGCCGGCTTGTCTGTGATGATGACAATAATGGTTAGGATGATGAATTATTGTGGGCAATGCGGCAAGCGAGGTGCGCGAGTGTGCGTACACTTCATGATCTTCTCGAGCTTCTGGAGGTACTTCTGGTAGGCCGAGAGCAGGCGCGCCTCGAACTCGCGGAGCTTCTTGACCTCCTTCGACACCTTCATCTTCTTCTCCTCCGCGGTCGGCACACGGATGCGGTACCTGGTGGTTGTCGTTCGTGGTTAGTGTCTGACACGATTCGCAAGCTCGCTGCTTACGCTGCGATGAGCTGGGTGTCAGTCAGTCGGTCAGTACCCAGGAATGATGTCCTTGAAGACTTCCAGCAGCGAGAGCACGGCGAGCTTCTGGGCTATCGCGTCGTCTTGGAAGCACATCTCGGTCAGCTCCTTCAGCATCTTGGACTGCACACAAAACACGAGCGTGCACGCACGCAAAGCAAGGTCAGCAAGTCCATGCAGCATAAGTCACGTGCGACGACGAGAATGAGCTCTTGTACGTTCTCCTCGGGATCCTCGATGATCTTGGTGCAGAGGTGGGCGATGTGCATCTTGGTGTGCTCGTTCTGCTGCTGCCTGTTGTGGAACTTCTGAAGCGCGGTCACCATCTCCTTGCCCTTACCCTGCTTCTTCGCCTGAGGGCGGTCCTCCGCCACTTCCATAGCGTCTTCTCCATCGTCATCTTCATCGTCGTCATCTTCTTCATCATCATCGTCATCATCTTCTTCGTCATCTTCCTCCTCGTCATCTTCGTCGTTGACCGCCGAGACGTCGCCTTCATCTTCGTCATCCATGTCGTCCTCGTTCTCTTCCTTCACCTCGGCTTCGGCGTCGCTGTCGTCTTCGTCGCTGTCGCCGGCGGACTTGATCTTGCGGTACTCCTTGGCCACGATCAGGTTGCCGTGGGCGTCCTTGACTGGCAGACGCGGCACCTGCAGGTGTTGCAACGCGAAGAGCACAACCGAGGAGGAAGGAGTTTTATTAGTGACTAGCCAATCGAGCACTTGTGTCTTCTCATCTCTCTCTCTCTCTCCATCCTCTTCCTTTAAGCTTCTATGCAGCTGCTTTCACGCCGGCCTTCTTGGCTGGCTTGCGCTTCCTTCGCTTCTTCTTTCCCGCCTGATCGGCGGCGGCGGGAGCTGCTGCCTTGTCTCCCTCCGCGTTCTCTTCCGCTTCCTCCTCACCGCCGTCTTCTTCTTCTTTGGTGGTGGTAGCCTCGCGTACCTCGGGCCCCTCATCCCAGCTGGCTGTGCGGGGCTTCCTCTCCCACTCGGCCTCGGTGTTGCTCTCCTTCTTCTGCTTCTCGCGCTCGGCCTTCTTGCTCGCTCGCCTCGTCGTCTTGTTTCTGCACCAAGCAAGCAAACAAGCAAGCGTGAGTGCAGCGCTGGCACAGTGCGCGCACGCATGCACGTACCCCAAATGGTCAGTGAGGTTCTTGGGGTCGACGCCGCCGAGGAAGTCGGCAAACTGCGTGTTGCCCTTGAAGTACTCCAGATCCTCCTCTTCGACTTCCTCCTCCTCTTCCTCTTCCTCCTCCTCCTTCGGGGGTGCGTCCTCCTTGGGCGGCGCGCCCTTCCGGGCACCCGTCGTCCTGCGCTTCTTGTGGGGCTGTGCATGCACACAAGACACACCGAGCGCAAAAAGAGTTCGAAATGAGATTTTGGAAATCGCGCCAAAATTAAATCTGTCCCCCCCGCTACGCGATCGGAGCGGCAAAGAGATCTCGCGGGGCGGAGACGTGGCACCGCGAAGCTGGCATGCGTACCTGGTCAGCGGCCGACTTCCTGTCGGGCTTGGTGCTCTTCATCTGAGGGTTGCTGCCGCCATCGCGCTTCCTCTTGACCGAGCCGGCTCCGCCGCTGGGCTTGTCGGAGATGGCGCGCGGCGGGGCCTGGCCCTTGGGCTTGCCCCGTGCGGTCTTCTTCGGCAACGTGCTGCGCTTCTTGCGTCCCATTCTCTTCTCTTATCTCTCGATCGAATCACAATGTCCCCCGCCTTCCGGAGACGATTACCGCGACAGTCGAGTTCTCCGTAGTTTCTGCATGTCGCGCTTGTCGACACAGATGTAATTCTTTGCATAGCGCAAGAAAATACCTCTGTTTTCATTTCCGTGGACAGGACCACAGCGCGAACTTCAGGAAAAGACGTCCACAAGCAAGCGCGGCAGGCGTGAGAGAGGACAAGTGGACGTCATGCGTGCAACCTTGGCTGTCGGCGCGTTCGTCATCGCATCAGCTTCTCGTGACGTCGGGCGCAGAAACCGCGGGCCTGCCCCAGACCGGCATATTGTAGTGGAGCATCACCAGCCGAGCGCTGCCCCCGACCCCACGACCAAGCCCATCAAACGACGCGCAAAGCGTGAGCTCTCTGACTCGGCGTTGGCCCGGGCGCTTGCCGAGGAGGATGAGGCGCAGGCCGTTCACTACGGCGAGCAGAGCGGCGGTGGCGGCCGACTGCAGCTCACGGACTCGGCCATTGCTCGTCAACTCGCAGCGGAGGACGAGTTTGAGGCGGCGACCTTCAACGACGACTCGTCTGGTACGTACCCATACTCTCCTTCTCGCGAGCCAGAGGCCGTCGCCGTCGTCGCGCTTGACTCGCTCACACTGACATGGCTTTGTCGTGCCGCCGCGAGCAGGTATCACAGTGAGCTGCCCGTACCTGAGCTGCACGAACGGACACAACGTGGCAATGGAGCGCTTCGTTGACCACGTCAACAGCAACCACCCACACGCGAGCCACCACAAGTACGCGTGCCCCATCTGCACTCTGGCAAACGTACGTCGCCATACACCCGTGATCTGCATTGCCAATGCAAAGGAGAGTGGAGTGCCTGTCTCACACGTCTCACACGTATCGTATGGCGTGCTTGTGTGCTGAGTATAGGGCGAAGCGTACTCGGTGCACGACGACACGCACCTTCTGAACCATCTGCGTGCTGTACATTCGGACATTGCGGTGGAGGCCTCGCCCACCACATTCACCGCTCGCGCAAGGTAAGCAAGCTAGGCGCACGTTGACCGCGTGATGCTGGTGCAACTAAGCACCTCCATCTCAATGTATGGATGGCCGCGACAGCTCTCCAGCGCCGGCCTCGAGAGCGCAGCAAGCGGTCCGCTGTCCCTACCAAGGATGCACTGCGCCGCCCATTCCGATCGAAAGCTTCGTCGGCCACGTGACGCGATACCACAGCGCGGCGTCTTCTCATGTCTTCGCCTGCCCACTCTGCTTCCTGTTCACGGTGTGTGCCACTATTTCCTGCTATTACAGCAAGCCATCTGATCAGCCACTCACACACACACACACACACACACACACGTAATCGACGTACAGGGAACTCACTACGCCACCCACGAGGGCACAAACCTCATGACGCACTTGCAAGCGGTTCATCAGGATGGCGGCCATGGATTCGCTGATAACGCAGGAGGAGGAGCAGCTGCAGCACCATCAGGAGGAGGAACAGGAGGAGGATTGGAGCTGCAGGGCGACGTGGACAACCTGTCCTACGAGGTTCGTCTCCTATCCTTGTACGCCCGTTTCTCTGTGGCCTGCACGTGTAACTGTGTCGTCATTGTGCTGTGTCTTCCCCAGGAATTGCTGGCGCTCGAAGAGAGGATGGGCTCTATCGCCATCGCCCCGTCGTCTGGCATGGTTGACCAGCTGCCCACGCACCCATTCTCCAGCGCCCAGCTGCGACGACACGCACACGGAGAACAAGTCGACGAACAGCTCACCACGTACGTGTGCTCCTGTTCCACAATGACGACGCTGCAATCCTCGCTCATCACTGGAGTGTACACTGCATTACACTAGCTGCACCATCTGTCTGGTGGAGTACGAGGACGGCGAGCTGCTCAAGACGCTGCCCTGCCTCCACTCCTACCACCAGGAGTGCATCGACGCGTGGCTGGGCGGACACAAACTGTGCCCCATCTGCAAGTTTGACATCACCTCCTCGCAATCCACCTACTTCTGATCTCTATCGCCCACGCGCGAGCACACCACCATCACGCCCAAGCCAGCGAGGCGGCCGGAAAAGCTGAGCAAGCATGGTCAGAATACGATGTCAGTGTGTGCAGCGCTAACGGAGAGCCAAAAAGAGGAGCGATAGCGGTGGATGTGATGTTGAGGTTGATGACCGATGGTGATTGTTTAACGAAGTAACATCCTTCCTGGGCGCTCCTCCATCCCTCACCTGTCCTCGATGGACTCTTTTGTCAGCCCGCCAGTTCATCGCCGCTTCATTGTGGGATGACGCCAGGACAAAGCAAGAATGCGCAATCATGGCGCTTCCGATTGACTATTGCCGTTCTTCTTCCCTGGCTCATAGAGCAGTGCAAGACTTAGCCCCGCCACATGGCGACAACCCCCTTTGAAGCAAACAGGAGCAGATTACGGCAATGAGCCAAAAGAGAAGAGCGACGGCGGTGGATGTGAGGTTGAGTTTGACATGTGTTGAGTTGTTAACGAAGTAACATCCTTCCTGGGCGCTCCTCCATCCCTCATCTGCCCTCGTGTGGCTCTGTTGGCGGCATCCCCTGATCACAACCAACCCATTGTGGGAGGAGTCCAAGACAAAACAAGAATGCGCAGCAAAAAATCATATCTCAAATATCTGACTTTTGCCCAAGAAAACGGCAGGACTGATCGAGGTATTTGAGGTATGTTTCAAAAGCAACTTGTTTTGTGTGGTATTATCTATTTACACGAACGGCACACAGCAGGGAAGAGGGAGGACCGATTGGGGCTAGCAGGGTGGTGTCGGAGCGAACTCCCAGTGGCGGATGAGGCCGTCCATGGAGCCGCTCACCAGACGTAGCGGCGAGGCCTGAAGGCACGTGATTCTCCTATCTGAATTGCGCCCCACAAGATCGCTGGGTCAGATGAAATGGCCATCAAACGCCTGGAGGTTGAGTGCTCGGGGAAACGTTACCTAACCGGTGACTGCCACCATTGCCCTGGTTGCCGTTGTTCCAAGTCTTGGAGATGCAGTTGCCGCTCGCGACGTCAAACACGTTGATGCTCCCGTCGTTCGATCCCGTGATCAGGTGACCCAGCCCATTGAAGGTCGCTGACTCCACCCACTCCTGCAAATCGTTCCGAGCGTGTCAGTCATGTACACTGCTGCGGTGAGCACGTACGCACACAAGGCAGAGCATCGGTACCGTATTGCCGAGGTAGCGCTTCAGCGGGACCAGCTCGTGGCCATTGACCATGCGAAGGTCATAGCTCAGCACCGGGAAGCCGACGTTCTCGCTGCGCAGCGGACCGCCACCCACAAACACCTCGTTGCCTGTCGTCCAGAGATAGAGAGAGGAGAGAGAGATAACCGTAGTGAGCCTCTAGAAGATCACACACAAGTGTAACTGATCGGCGAGCGTACTGTTTTGTGGATTGTTGAGGAGCGAGAGAATGGTGCGAAGGTGGGAATGGAGGGTGGCGACGATCAGGCCCGAAGCGGTGTCGAAGATGTGGAGCTCGCCCTTGTTGTTGGCCGTGATAACCTCCCTCTGGCCCCACGGCAGAACGCAATTGACCGACTTGACCGCGTCCTGCTGATCCGGCACCAGCACCATCGAACACTCCTCCTTCTCCAGGTCCCACACCTGTGCGAAGGGATTGGAACGTGTGGTGACGAGTGAGCACGAGCGATCAATCCAGTCAAGCCGAAAGCGAGACATACGCGAGTGCTGTGGTCGACCGAGCACGACACCAGCTTGTTGTCATTTGGCATCACGCACAAGGCGTTGATGGAGCCGGTGTGACCGGACAGATGACACAGCTCTCGGCCCTGATCCAAATCCCACACTGCCCAACGCCTCATAGTCCGTTAGTTCACAGGCGGCGGTGGAACGATCCATGATATGGTAGTGATGGTGTACGCACGTCTGACCACCTGATCGAGGGCCCCGGTCGCAAGTCGGGTGCCCTCGGCCGAGGGCACAAACGTCATGCTGTACAGGTAACCCCCTATTTACATGTCAGACATCCGAGTCAGAATCCTTGTGGTCCCGCAAGCAGAGCAGAGGGAGGGAGAGGGCTCAGCGTACGCTTGTGGGCGATCCACGAATTGATCACCTCGCTGGTGCTCAGACGCCTTACTTGCACCTGATCACGAAATCGCATCGCGCGAGTGTCAGCCGATGACGCAGGACCTTCTATGATGAAGAAAGCGATGGTACCTCGCCGTTGGTGTTGCCGGAGAGGAGCACGTCCTTCTCCTCGTCAAAGAGCATGCAGTAGCTGCGCGAGGTGTCCTTGGCCGTGCGGCTGCTGAACCGGCCATCGCGCCAATTCTTGTCGACGTACACGTGCATTCATCACGGCCCCAGGTTACATCATGCACCTCACTCACACCACGTGACGTTGCGCAAGAGAAGGAAGAAGAAGAGGAGAGCCTACCTTTGCGACGGTGTGCTGGGCCTTGAGGAGAGCCTTCCAGCCGGACTCGGCCCGTATGCGCTCCTCCCACTTGGACCGCGAGTGGGCACGGACGCCTCCAGAGACGGCAGCTTCAATGCTCGACGTGGGCAGCTGTCGGCCATCGCACGACTTGAGGAGATAGCTCCACAACACTGCACCACCCCCAACCGCACGTCAGAATAAATTCAATCAATTAAAAAGAATTAGTTTGACAAAAATAAAAATAATAAAATAAATAAATAAAAGGGGAAGGGCGAGTGCCTTCATCGGAGAGGAGCTCGCGGAAGCGTAGATTGAGGGGCTCGACGCTGAGGAGGAGATCGCGCGGAGCGAGGAAGGAGAGAACGATGGCCAGCACTTCGTCCGGCAGTTGCTCCATCGATGTGAGTGGCTCGTTGTGGTCGTAGTCGTAGGAATAATAGTCTTGCATTTTTTCCTCGTCCCTCGACTTTATACTCGCTGCTTCTTCCGGTCACCGGTGAGTTCCTCTCGTCTCTTCTTCTCCCTCTAGCGTGCAGTGTCGGTGTGGTGCTTGCGTCACCTGAGCCAAAATGTTTGGGCGGCAAGGCCACACCGTCTCGTTTTCCGTTGCTTCTTCCGTGTCCGTGAGTCGCGTTACCACGGCTTTTACGTCGACAAATATGACAAGTATTTTACTTACGAAGAATGATAAAAATGACGGATGATAAAGTAATAACACAATAAAGGAACCAATCGCTGCAGCCAGAAGTGGAGGACAGCAAGAGGATGAAGGTGGCGAGCGGCTTGGTGCTCGGCGTCGTTGCGCTGATGGTTCTCTTGGGCACTATCGTTGCGACAGTGCAGGGCGTCATCAAGGTTCGTTTCGTTTCGTCGCGCTTACTGCTCGCGTTGTCTCAGCTGCTAACTAAATCTTTACCCCTCGGGCGAGCAGGTGAACCCCAAGACACAGTTCTTCGTGGACGAGACTGGCCGCACTCGCATCTTCCATGGCGTCAATGCCGTCTACAAGGCACTTCCCCCTCTGCCATTCTCGGAGACTAGACTCGGACCTAAACGCGAGAAAAAATGTTGACGAATGTCTACGTCGTCACGGGGTGGCCACAGGTGCCGCCCTACTACCCGATCGTGGATGGGTTCGACCCGCAGCTGTCGCTCTCGGATAGGGACATGCAAGACCTGCAGCGCTGGGGCTTCAACGCTCTCCGTGTACGTCCTCCCCACTGAATTCTTTTCCATTGTGTGCTGCTGCTGGCGAGCGATACACTGACGTTCGAGCTTGGCCGCAGTTGGGCGTGATGTGGCCAGGCGTGGCACCTACCAATGGGACCTTCAACCAGACCTATATCGACGTCATGTCGTCGCTGATCAAGAAGCTTGGCAGCTACGGCATCTACACAATCGTCGGTGAGTGCAAGATCTCGACGTCCTTGCGTCTCTCTCTCTCTGTCTTGAGTGTCACTGTGGCCATCACACTGATGAGGCTACTTTGGTGGTGCACTCTAGATGCTCATCAGGATTTGTTCACGCGCCAGTGCTGCGGCGAAGGCGCTCCAGATTGGGCTGTTGACTTTGGCGACTTCTCCCTTCCCTTTCCGTTGCCCGCCACGGGAGCCACCGTACGAACAACCCGCCCTCACCTTCATTCTTTCCTGTTGCCTCCCGGATCACTGCCGTATTACACTCACACGTGCACGCACTGCAGGTGTTCCCCAAGGACAAGAACGGGTATCCTCCGCTGTCCGAATGCCTCAAGGTACACCACGACGCTCTCTTTGATGTCTGTGGGCTGGATCCGCTTGATTGATGAGTGGTGATCTTCTCTGTTGCAGTACACCTTTGGCCAGTTCTACTTTGCCGAACAGACCATGGCGGCGTTCCAGAGCCTTTACGACAACAGGAAGGGCATTCAGGACGGGTAACCACTTCGCACGCGCACGCATACACACTCACACCTCTCTCTCTCTCTCTCTCTCTCTTACACCGAGATGTATTCCTCTCTCTCTCTCTATGTCTTGCTCCTGCAGATTCATCAACTACTGGTCGAAGCTGGCCCAGACATTCAAGGACTCGCCCTACGTTCTCGGCTATGAGCTCATCAACGAACCGGTGCGTCAGCGTCGCCTCCAGGTCGCACAAATAGCG
Organism: Acanthamoeba healyi; assembly: GCA_000826305.1. Classification (NCBI taxonomy): domain Eukaryota; phylum Discosea; order Longamoebia; family Acanthamoebidae; genus Acanthamoeba; species Acanthamoeba healyi. The sequence goes on along the minus strand of CDFA01025187.1, from coordinate 8,793 downwards.
GACAAGGATGAATGTCTGACGGCGATCTCGCTCCACTTGCTTGTACAGTTTGCAGGCAATGTGTATGCGGACCCTACGCTCATCGTCCCGGGCGTGGCTGACAGAGCCAACCTGTACCCCATGTACCAACGTCTCCACCGCGCCATCAGGCAGTGGGACGACCAGCACGGTGCGCTCTCAAACCTATCATTAGATCGGATGCCTCCTCGCAACCAAGGCTCACCCGCCCATCTTGGTCGTACACGTCGCACAGTGATCTTCTACGAGTGTGCCACCAACGATCTGTGGGAGGTGGGATTCCCCGAGGGACCCGGTGGCCATGCCTACGACGATCGCCAAGCCTTTGCCTACCACGTACGTGCGCTGAAAGAGAGAGAGAAGGAGAGAGGGCTGTTCGCTGGCCTGGCTGATGGCATTGGTTGACTCTATCGCCTCACGTCACGCGGCATTGCACGTGAGCAGATCTACTGCGGCCCGCAGGACTCGGATGGATCGCCGGGTAACGTAATCCTGTGTGACGCCGAGGACACGTACTTCTACAGCCTCTACAACTCGACCATCAAGCGCCTGGGCGGTGGCTACTTCATGACCGAGTTCGGAGCCATGGCCAACAACTCGCGCGGCATCGCCAACATGCAGTATCTCACGGGTCAGGCCGACCGCCATCTGTCTTCATGGACCTATTGGCAGTTTAAGGGTGAGCGCACTCCTCCTGCACACGCATGACATCGTCGCCCCTCATCCTGCACAGTGTGTCGGGCTGCACCCACTACAATCACGTTTCCTTTCTTCTGATCAGGTTTCAACGACATCACCACATCGTCGCTTCCGACGGCTGAGTCGTTCTACGACGCCAACGGCCAGCTGGAGGTGAACAAGGTACTCAGATTCTCTCCGCTCTCTCCCCTCTCTAGTCGCCTGCTAAGGGTCCCTCTCGGGTGCTCGTCATGTCAGGTCAAGGCCCTTTCGCGCACCTACGCGAGAGCGACGGCCGGCACGCCTCTCTCGATGACCTTCGACCCCGAGACCGCCATCTTCCAGTTCACCTACGTCCTCGACATCGTACGTTGTCCGTGGATCCACATTTAGCGTCACTGCTCGCCTTTGGGCTTGGACCAGGCTCAACTCGACCATCGCCATGGCTTGGTTGATGGATGTGCGCAGAAGGTGAGCCAGCCCACGGAGATCTACCTCAACGAGGAGTACAACTACGCCAACGGCTACATCGTGTCCGTCGTGCCCAGCCAACGTACGCAGCCTCAATGCCCAAGTGACACCCCGCAACAACGTGTGCTTGTTTCAACTCTTCTCCTCTCCTGACTTAACCCTATTGTGCGCAGTGGTGCAGGCCAAGTCGCCCGGCACGAACCTGGTGTGGGTGTACCCGCTGCCCACGGCCACGGACGGAGTCATCGTCACCGTCACCATCAGCCCCAAGTGAGCGAGGAGCCAAGCCACCCAGTTGTGGTGACGTACGTGATGGTCGTGGTGGTGGTGCGATTACAAACTCTTCTTATGATCATAAGCTGGGCCAGCAGGCTGGTGAAGCGCTCAGAAGAGGGCGGAGAGGGCAGTGAGAAGGAAGGACGACTGCACGGAGGCGGCCGAGGTCTGCACGGCCGTGCCGTAGACCGGGTAGTTGTTGCTCTGGGACACAGCGAGGCAGAGGTGATCGTTGGGGCAGGCCTGGTTGGCCGAGTTGGAGCCCACGCCGCGCTTCCTGCCGCTCTGCTGGCACCAGCCCGAGGAGGCGGCGCACGTGAGGCCGGCGGGGAAGTCGATGTTGTACCCCTCGACGGGGAAGAACTGGCAGATGTCGTTCTTGACCTCGGCGTCGGGCGTGCACAGGCACACATCGACAAAGTTCTCGCACATGGCGCGACCCACGATCTGCGAGCGGAAGCACTCGTTGCTGTTGAGGATCTTGGCCTGGCTGCTGGCGATGCACGACGAGAACTCGTAGGAGTTGCCAACGTTGCTGTAGACCTTAGTGATGAAGGTCTGGCAGGCGGCCGAGCCGAAGCCGTCCTTGGCGCAAGCGGCAGCGTCGCTGGGCGAGATGCCGGCGCAGGTGTAGATGGCCGAGACGAGCTGGCTCGAGACGTTGAGGAGACAGGTGCCGTAGTCGCAGCCGGGCACGTAGGAGGAGCAGGTCATGTGCTTGAGGGCCGTCAGGCAGTCCTGGCACACGGAGAAGCCGTGCTTGGCCGCAGCCGCCTTCACCGCCGTCTCGACCGACTGCCACGTCTGTTTCGGAGTTAAAATTAATCTCACGAGCCAATAGGACGCAGGCGCGTAAAGACGAGCTTGCTGGGAAATGGAAGAGATGAGGGCAGCCCGTACGTAGGAGTAGAGGCTGTCGATGGCCTTGAGCACGCCTGTGAGGCTCGAGTTGTGGTTGTTGAAGTTGCTGCTGGGCAAGTTCTTGAAGCAGAAGTTAAGTCCGGTGGACGACACTTCCTCGCAGGCGTGGGCTACGCCTGCGTTGTGAGGCCGCACCACACGACGGCAGTCGAGGTTAGTGTCTCGCTCATCATTTCCCTGAACTATCATCACTTGGCGGCAATGGAGGCAGCGGGCGAGCGAGGCATTGGGAGGAGAAGGTGAAAGAGCGGTCTCGTACCGGCATAGAGGCCGAGCAGGACGAAGATGAGGGAGGCAACAGCGAGCACTGGCTTCATGACGGTCGTTGTGTGTGGTGAGAGTGACCTGCACTTCCTGCCTCCGACGTTATTTATGATCCCAACGGACCAATCGCACAAAGGCGCAACTGCGACCGCGGACATGAAGAGCCAGCATCTCAGACAGCCACCGCGCCATCACCCCACGACTCGCTCGAATACTACAGAGGCACGCCCAGCTCGCCTCTGGTTGGTGATACGACTGCCCCAATGGCACACCCGGGTCCACGGGCCCTCGTAAGTTCCAGGCCCTGATGTGGCTCAAGTACACGCTTGCTCGTGCGTGGTGAGGAGGAGGAGTGTTGTCTCTTGTGTGTCGTGTGAGGGAACGTCCAAAACTGTTCCTCCGGTGCCGCGATGAAGACGATGAAGGTGCCGGAGGCGATGACGGCGGAGAAGAGAGAAAGAGGCGAGAGAGGCAAAGTCTACATGGCAGCCAAGGTGGCGAGGATGTCGGCCGTGCTCGGTCGGTCCTGCGGTTTCTTGTTTGTACACTTGTTGAAGAGCTTGAGCAGCTCCTTGAAGGCCTCCTTGTCCACGCTGTCTGGGACTGTTGGTCGGATGCCTGGCGCCAACAACACGACACGACACGTCACGTCACGTCACAACACAACACAACAGCCGCACGGGCGAAGATAGACGGGTCAGTGAGAGGGAAGCAGCAGGGTGTTGGCATGGGGCCGCGTTCACCTTTGACGTTGCAAGTCGAGATCTCAAAGTGGTTCTTGTCGTAGTAGGGCTGCTTCATCACGATGAGTTCGTACAGCACCATGCCGAAGCTCCATACTATACAGTGCACGCGGGGGCAGAGTGAGATTCTCTGTGGTAAGCACAGCAACGCTGAGTGGCGTGCACGCACCATCGGCCTTGACGCCGTGCCCTCTACCGCTCTCCGTGAACACCTCGGGCGCCATCCAGCCGGCTGCACGTGGGGCGTGTGAGTGATGAAGTCAAGGCCCAGATGGGGGTAGAGAGAAGGATAGAGAGAGAGAGAGAGAGAGAGAATGACGTACGCGTTCCCACTTGTGTGAAGGTCTTGGCACCGGTTGTTTCGAGTATCTTGGAGGTGTCAAAGTCGCCAATGTGCAGCCTGCGCGGATGTCGATGATTGTCCCATGATACAAATATGTTGTCGCTCTGTCGATGGATGGATACGATCACAGCGTGGTAGAATGATCACAGCGATCAGTTTCACTTCCTGCCATGCAAGCGTGAGCGCGAAGGCAGGTGATCAGTACCTTGAGATCGCGGTGGATGATGGGCGGCTCCTGTCTGCCGAGGTAGTGTAGGCCTCTCGCGATCTGGAACGCGAAATCAACAACTTCCTTCGGCGTGAACGGTTTGCCTGGTGCACACACGCCGGACAGTGATCAGGTTGACGGTGGTTGGTCGCAACGCGTGGCGCATCGGTGGTGGTGGAGTGTGATGCTTACCCTTTCCGGATCGATTGGCGATCACCTGCCAGAGCGTCTCGGGGTAGATCTGAGTGTACATTCGGATCTCCTTCTTGTCTTCCCTGTAGTCAAAGGCCAGGAGTCGCACAACGTTCTCGTGTCGAAGTTGTGCCATGATGCTGCATTGATGACCACGACGTGAGTGCGTGTCCTGATGTGAGAATAACGTACTGCAAGACCGCGAAATACCTGATCTCAGAGAGCATCCGCTGGATCTGCTCCTCGCTGGGGAAGGTGCTGCTGTCCATGATCTTAGCGGCGAAGAACATGCCTGCCGCCGCGCACGTATGGATGAGGAATAAGCTCATCTGTGCCGCGCTTGCAAAGTGGAAAGAAGTGTGTACCCTTGATGGAACAGGCGTAGACTGTGGCGCCGCTAGCGCCTCGTCCCAGCTCCTCGTGGAACTCGATCTCGTCATTCTTGAAGTCGATCGTGAGCACTTCGCTCATCGGCAGACTCTGGCCCGAGTGAGTCGGGCTGTGCTGGCTTTCTCCCCGCGCCGTTCGCTCCGCTAACGACTCCGAGGGCAGTATGGATCCGCTTTTGTTCTGTCGCACGGCGACAGAGGACGACATGCTGCTGACGACTAGCGACTCGGCGCTCATGCCGAAGCCGACGGGAATGGCCGACGATGAGAAGTGGCTCGTCGAGATGGGCGGTGTCTGCGATGAGCTGCCTGCTGTCGCTGACGCAGCCGACAACGGCGAAGACGAGGACGACGATCTGAGATGTGAAACCGACTTCTTGCGCGAGAAGGACGTCGTGGGCTGGAGCACGAACACCAGCAGCCCGTGGTCGTCCTCGAAGATGTCGACGTAGGAGTTCTTGAGGCTGGTCAGCGAGGAGAAGCTGCCGTGGAGGGCCATGGAGGACGACATGCTGGCACCGGCTGCCATCATGCCCACCATATCCGAACTGGCGGTCAAGAGGTCCCCCAGCGGTCGCACAAAGTGCTCTTTCTCCAGCTTGATCAGAACAAAGTGATGGCAGGTGTCTGTACACGCATCAAATTGCACTGCATCAGCACCACGACGAATGAGTGCGAGATCATCTGGCTCAAGCGTACCATTGACGATGAGATCGATGACCATGTTGACCGTGATAGGCTCGAGCAGATGCAGGCGGACCGTCAAGTCGAACGACTTGCCCTATTTACGAAACAGGAAAAGGTCACTCCATGGCCAAGTCATCATCCGCGTCGCTGCACGACGTCGCGTTATTGGGGGGGATGCTCAGTACGGGAGCCAGCGCCTCTGGAACGGGATCGACCACAACGTGGAATCGTCGCTCCTTCTCTCGGTGACAGAGCGCGATGGCGAGCTTCAGTTCCTGCTTGGACTGATTTGTGATCGTGAGCTTGTCATCGTAGACGCCCGGTTGCCTCTCGCGGTTTTTGAACTCGAGCGAGACCGAGGACAACTGTGGCGCGTCGTCACAACCGTTGGAGAGAGAGCGCGATTAGGCAGGACTAACTACGCACATGCAGCGTAGCGATAGAGGATGGTTGAGGTAAGCCATACCCCCAACTTGGGCGTGTAGGCACTCGACCAGAAGAACCAGCCCAACATGCCTGCCTTTTCGCCCGTGTAACCTGCACGGAGGGTAGAGGTGAGCCAACAGGTAGGACTTCTGAGGAGTGACGACAGGGGAGGGACGACGTACGGCTCTGGTGGCACTGGTAGGCCATGTGGAGAGAGGGCATTATCCGCTCTTTGGGGCTGTAGTAGGCGTAGGAACGGATGGCCTTCACATCCTCTGTCGCAACTCCCTTCATGCCGGCCATGACACTGAGAGCGAGGCCACGTAAGACAAGCAAGACACATGGTAAGAGATGTGAAAAGAGAGAGACAGCTGCTCTGGCAGCAGTACCGAAGCAATTGAGTGGCCCAGAAGTCTTCCAGCACAATGGTGCAGCATTTGTTGCAGACCACCTTCTGCACGAGGACCTCGTCGAGGGCCTTGATGGCCAGCGGCGACTTCTGCTGCACGACCTTGCCGTGCCCCAAGGCGCCATGATTGTCCACTCCCCCTGCAAGCAAGCGGAGCGAGGCATACGTGAGCGATGGCTCGATGTCAGACCTGGACAGGCTGCAAGAGGGAGAGAAGGAGGGTGCAAGTACAGGTGTAGACCAATCCTGTGTCGGATAGAGCGATCAGATGGTTCTGCCCGCAGGCAATTTGGATGATGTTCTTATCGCTCAAGAACGACAACGCCACAGAGTTAGACTCCAACACATCGATAATGACGATCTCGCCTGATTCTGTACAACACACGCGTGAGAGGCTAGTTAAGCCACCGAGTTTTGGGCCTTGAGCGTAAGTGTCAGTGTCGGGCCATGGCGTACCAAGTAAAGCGACAAGACTGTTGGAGTTGCAGGCGATCTGTCTCACTCTCGACGTGACGGTCTCTTTGTAGAGTTTGCGCGCTCGGTGCTGGGGTTTCTCGTCCTCGTTTGTGTTCCCAAGTACCTGCAAAGGAGGCCATGTGTCGCACAACGTTGTCTCAGCACTTGTGCAAGCCTGAGGGTGTCGTCCAGGCGGCTACTAGCAAAGAGGGGTGTACCTGATTGTAGCGCGTCCATGCGTATTGGGGCGCTTCTTGGGCCTTGTCCTGCAGCACTTGAGTGTAGAGCTCCTTGGCTACAGTGAAGAGCGAGGGGACAGCGGGGGAGGATGGAATCAGAACGAAATGTGGCTACAGGCGAGCAAACGAACGCGCTGACATACCGGTGATCATGGAGACGAAGTTCTTGGAGGAGCACAAGTCCGTGACCACCATGTCCTCCGTGCCGTCGATGACCTTGGCCGCAAACGGCTCGACCAAACTGCCCTTACAGCTCCACGCCCAGTAGTACGGCCTGCCGATCACTGATTTCACGTGTCAGGTCAGTGCCAAGAGGGACGAGAGAGAGAGAGAGAGAGAGCGATGCACACGGAGCTAAACAGTTGAGCTCAGTTTAGAACTTACTTGAGACGGCGGCGATGTGATTGCACGCAGTGCTGATGTTCTTGAACGTGATCCCGTTGAGGGCGCTCATCTTGACCAGCGTGGGACAGGCGAGATCCTGCACCTGGCAGTCGTCCGTGATCGCGGCCTGGCCCCACACGAGAATCTCTCCTCGCTCTACACACAGGACGCGTACACGCCACGCTACGTCAGTCCACTCACCACTGGTTGCGTACGAAAGGACCACTCGAGTGACCTCACCAGTGAGGGCGACAGAGTGTCGTGGACCGGTGGCGATCTTAGTGACGTGATGGCGGTAGATGCTCTGTACGAGCGTCGGGGCCGTGATGTCCTCCAGGGAGCCGTGCCCCAGCTTGCCGAACCTGCCGCTGCCCCACGAGAACACTTTACCCTCCTCTGTGGCGGCGAACAAACAACAGATCACGATCAGCGTCCGATGCCGCCGCCACACTACACCGGTCATGCATGGCGCGCGAGAGCTGAAGCACGTACTGGTGAGGGCGAGGAAGTGAGACGAGCCGCAGCTGACATCGACCACGGATAGGTCCTTGAGGAGGAACGGCCGATGGTGCGGCGTGCGGTTCCAGTCACTGCCAAACAGCCACGCCCGGCCCTCGCGGCCGAGCGCGTCGAGCGGCACCTGCGATGAAGTGGAGGACGAGAGCGACGATGACGCCGACGAGGACGACGATGACGAAGAAGACGACTGATCGCGTTCCACCAGTCGAATGTCGATGAACAGGACGGCGCCGCCGCCGCGCGGCAGCCACATGATCGACAGCGGCAGCCGCTCGTCGCTGGCGGCGGCGTCGGCGTCCTTGGCGTCCATCTCGAGTGGCACATAGCGCGGCCCGGCCGCGCCGCCCTGTGATGATGTCGCCGTTGCCGTAGTCGTCATCTGGTGGCTCTCGCCACAGCACGGGGCAGCCGCCGGCGCAGCGTCCTCGGCGTAGTCGTGATCGATGCCGTCGGGGATCTCGACGCGCCATCGCTGGAGATCGATGCCGCCGCCGCTGCCGCCGGAGCCCAGGGCGTGGATGAGCTGAGCCGCGGTGATGTAGTCAAAGCTCGATTGGTCGTTGATCGAGACCTCGCGCTGGAGGGGGATCACGGCCTTCACGATGCGCCGCTTGCGCGTCTCGGGATGGACGAAGCGGATGCTCACCTCGACGTCGAGGCTGGGCAGCGCGAGGCGCGGCGAGAGCAGGGGGTAGAGCGAGGGATTGATCGGCGCCGAGGAGGGGGCGGGCGGAGCGGCCCCTCCATGCTGCTGCTGGTGATGAACGTTGGAGGCGAGCTGCAAGTTGTGGTGGAGTCGATCGCTCTGCAATTGGTGGTGCATGTGCTGGTGCTGGTTGAAGCTGTTGCGGTGCTCCACGAGGGCGGTCGTGAGGGCGCTGGGCGAGAAGGGGAGGGCCAGAGGCGCTGCAGCATCGCCCGAGTCGGAGGAGGAATGGGGAATGGGTATTGAATCTGACATTGCGCCACCATCGCCACCTCCTCCATCATCGTCGCGCGCCGCATTGTCGACCGATGATGAAGATGTCGACGATTCGGCGGCGATCGCTTCGCTGCTCTCCTCGCGGGGTCGCTTGGCGGGCGAGAAGGAGGCGTCGGGAGGTTGGCCGTGGGCGACGTCCATGAGCTTGCGGATGTCCTCTCCCAGGGGCGAACGCGCAGCTCGCTCGC
>CDFA01025164.1:2935-15940 GCA_000826305.1 Acanthamoeba healyi | reverse complement strand
TGACAGGTGCTCAAGATGAGCAGGTGCAAGGGGCAGAGCCACCTGGAGTCCGAGCTCAAGAGGATCGAGCAGAAGGGCGGCGAGGGCGTGATGCTGCGTAAGCCCAAGTCGCTCTACGTGGCCGGCCGCTCGACGACGCTGCTCAAGGTGAAGAGCTTCCACGACGCCGAGGCCGTAGTCCTCTCCTACGAGCCCGGCAAGGGCAAGCACAAGGGCCGCGTCGGCGCTCTCAACTGCAAGATGGCCAACGGCACCCGCTTCAAGGTCGGCACCGGGTACGTCGATCGCCGGCTCCTCCGTGTGCCCTCCACATCTGCGTCGTGGTGGCTGACGTCTCACCTCCAGGCTGTCGGACGCTGAGCGCGAGAACCCGCCGGTCATCGGGGCCATCATCACGTACCGCTTCCAGGAGCTCACGCCCGATGGCGTGCCGCGCTTCCCCTCCTACATCGGTACTGGCCTGCTCGTGCTGTTGGTTGTCGTCGTCTCGTCGTCGTGCTCGATAGCTGACTGCGCGGTTCACCCCACAGGAGTGCGACTCGACATGGACGAGCCGCGCGATCCGGTCATCACCGCCAAGGGCACCATCGACTGCTAAGGCCAACGCGAGATGATGGTGATGGTGATGGTGACGACGTCCAGAGGGTGGTGGTAGTGGTGAAATGCATCCCACGGACTCTTGATTCATTCATGCGTTGGTGTGGGGCGCGTAGAGGCGCATCCAAGCGACGAGCTTCTTGGGCTCCACCTCGTTCAGGTAGCCGCGCACGTCGCGCACGCTCTTCCGCGCCATCTTGAAGAGCACCTTCCTGAACTTGCACTTCTGCGCCGCTGCCAGAAACTCCTCCCTGTACGTGTGCATTGCGCGTGTTGCGTGGTCAGGCTCACTCGTCTCCACACGCACACGCACACGCACACGCACACGCACCGTGGCCGAGAGATCAACGGGCTGTACACCTGAGCGAGGAGGGAGAGCAGGGCGTGAAACTGTCGGCGGACCTGTCGGTTTGTGTCCTCCCTGTGCGTGCGTGGTCGGAAGGGCGTTAGGGCGCAGACAACGTTGCAGGGAGGGTGCTCTCGCTTTACCATTGCGGGTAGCGTTTGATGAAGGCGTCGTGGTCGTTGGCGCGCACCACCTCGAGAAGCAGGAGACGCAGCGCGGCGTCGTCGCCCGACCACCAGCTCAGCCGTGAGAGCGCCGAGTACTGAGACGAGACCACCTTGACCCTGCTCTCGTGACACACAGCCGCGGTGAGCAGCAGCCGTGCGACAGGCTCGCGTGACACTCGGGCGACACGCACCTTCGCATCCGGTCGTCCACCACCAGGAAGCCGGCGCACCTGACCGGGTCGAGTTCTCTGCAAGCTCTGCGCCTCATCGATCAGCGCTGAGAGAGAGAGAGAGGGGAGGAGGACGCGCGAATACCTTTGCAGAGTTCGGTCCAGTGGTTCAGCCGTCGGCGCGGCGGGCGGCCATGGGAACGGAAACTGAGGCGCTGGTGACGACGATGACGAGGCCCGATCAGCCCTTGTGTCCGCTGCTGGTGCCGGCAAGTCGCCCACTTGCGCTGCCTCTGTCGCGGGAGGTCTCGTCCACGGATGGTCGACTGTTGGTGCAATAATGGGAAACAACTGGTGAGGTCCTCTCTCCTGCTCAGCACCTCCGTGCAGTCGTTTGGTGGTGTGTCTGTACGTACAGATGGTCTCCCATCCGTAGGCATGAGCGATGGTTTGCACCTCCTCCGGCGCCAGTTGGCGCAGCGTCCGCATGTCACGCACTCCGCTTAGCCACGCCTGACCGGCCGAGGAGGGATCTGGATTGGAGCGATCACCCAACGCGCCGGTGAGTGATGGCTCAATGACGATGGCCGCGGTCCAACCAAACCTGGTGGCGTGAGGTGCGTGAAGATCTGGATCGCGGGCACGGCGGTCATGAAGCTGTAACACAGGTTGGTGTTGTCGGGGAATCGGTAGCTTCTCTCCTTCCAGATGTCCCAGAAGAAGCCGCCAAACGTCTTGCTGATCGCTCCCTCGTCGAGGTCCGTTGTCTTTGTGCCGCCGTCACCTTCGATTGTTGCTATTGTCACGCAGTGTCTCTTGCACGTCAGCAAGCAAGCAAGAGCTGTGCCGCAAGGTGCTGTGCGAGCACGCACCTGCTGGTCTACTAGCGCTGTCGGACGCCGTGGTGAACGCCGCGAAGGATTGGCGGGGCTTGGCCAGCTTCTCCTCGAAGAAGTTCCACGGGTTGTAGTGCGTGGTGCTGGGGAAGTTTAGATAGTGTCGATCCTCTCCTCCTGCTTGCTCGCTTCCGGTTTCCAGCTGGTGGCTGGTGGCGTCGGCCTGCTGCTTGACGCGCACGCGACAGATGCGGTCGGAGCAGTCGGTCGACTCTGACGAGCAGATGCGCCATTCGTCGGCGTGGTGGTAGAGCGAGACGACGCGGGCGTTGTCCGTGATCTCGAGCCGGAACACCTTGAACGACTTGGCGCCCTCGCCGATCGACCCAGCCCAGTCGATCTGCTCGGCGTTGGTGTGGCCGATCTCGTACACCTTGGGGTAGGGATAGCACACGAGCCGACCGACCTCCTCGTCATCGTCGTCGCGGCCTGGTCGAGGCGCAGCGGCGTCGGCCGTCGTCTTCCTCTTCCTCAGCTCGATCAGCAGACCCGATGAGCATTCCCGCACCACAGGATTGGAGAAGGGAGAACACAGCTTGTCCGGATGGAGCAGGACCAGTTCGGGGTACTTGCGATCTCTCTTGATGAAGATGTCCAGCTCCTACAGCACGCACACGCGCACAAACGCACGCACACGAGTAAGAACACGTCATCACACAAGTTCAATGGAGTGTAGGTGGGTAGGGGAGTACCGTGGATGGTGCGCCGAGGCCGTAGCGTTCGATGTAAGCGAGGGTCAGAGTCGGTCCCGCAGCGGGAGGGATGGGCTTGGGCACGGTCAGTGCGATCACCTCCTTCTTGAGCTGTTTGTACAGCGGCAGGTACTTCTTCTGGTAGTGCGCCCAGTCGGTCGACGGGTCCAATGCGATCTGTGAATGCACACGCGGCGTGCACGTCCACATCATCATCTCGATCGCGTGAGCAAGCCAGAGCAGAGCAGAGCAAACGCTGAGCGACGCGGGCAGGATGAGCGCTCATACCTCGGGCCAGTGATGGTTGACTTCCTGGAGGTCGATGATGGCCCCGTGCCGCAGGAGCTGCAGGGCGTAGTGGAGCGTCCTCAGCCCGTGCAGGACATTCTTCTTGCCTCGCTTGATGTCACCTGATCGCTCACACCACACCATACAGTCAGGTCGATCAGCTCAGCTGCTCAGAAGGAGTGTGTTGAGTGTGTGAGTGTGTGGAGTGTGAGTGTGAGAGTATCTTAACCTTCGCGCATCCAGAGGCGCTTGGCCTTGGACATGTGGTGGTCGGCGTCCATCGTCACGGCGCGCCTGAGGTCTACCTTCCTCAGCTCGAACGCCACACGCACCTCCTCCTTCCACACCAACTCGCGCGGCAAGTAGAGCACCTATCTCCACACCACCACCGCCACAGCAACGTCTCAGCAGACATCATCCATCATCCTTCAAATTTTCTCGTGTAGCGCGTCAAATCTCGTGTAGAGGCCCAAAATCGCGAGTAGCGGCACAAATCGCGATTTGCAGATAAAATCTCGTGTAGCGGCACAAATCTCGAGGATCAAATTTCTCGATGTGGGGGGGGGGCGTCGATGATGAGGATGCGTCTATACCGTGAGGATCCAGACCACGTTCTGCTGGATGAGCTTGGTGAAGTAGGCCAGGTGGAAGAGGTTGAGGTTGAGGTTGAACTCATCAAAGGCGAGGAACTGGAGGCCCACGAGGTCGTACGCGCTCTCGATGACGACCGTCACGTCGTAGTCCGACTCGGGCGTGGCGAGGCCGTAGGCGCGCGACCCCACCAGGTACGCGTTCACCACGCGATGCGCATACGGCAGCGACTCGCGCAGCAGCCGCTCAACGAGGGCCAAATCCACCAATGCATCAACGAGGGGAGACGCCCTTTCTCCAGCAACTAGAGAGGGCGGCGCTGCAGGTTCCTCCATGAAGATGAGTCAATGGGGGGGGGAATCGACCAGCGATCGATTACAACCCCCAAGCTTCATTTTTCTGCGATTTTCGTTCTCTCCCTTTCTCTCTTTGGGCCCAAACTCTGCTTGCTGAAGAGGTGTTTTGGAGATGATGAAGTGGTACACCATCGAGTACTACATTGTCCACACCAACCAAGAACCACGGCTCAACTAAACCCCACGCCGCCCAGGCAGTTTGAACAGGGGTTTGTGTGGTAGAATGGCCCATCAATCAGATAGGATAGTCTTTTTCTTTCTGTGGTGCGCTTCTGCAGCTGTATGTACAGGTGTTTGCTGCTTGGCGCTTGGTGCTTTGCTTTGGTCCAGGATTGGTCCATGTGCGTAGCTGATGATGATGCTCAGCATCGTACAGGCTCGGTTCTCGTTCGGCGACTCCTCTGTTGTGAGAACGCCACGTCAGCCATTGCTCACCAAACACGAAGCTTGAACTTGAGGGCGGAGGAAGAGGAACGTACCAGCATTTCCTTGATGAAGCTGTTTCCTCTCGTCCTCGTCCTCACGACTGGTTGTTCTGGGGCCACGGTAACTGAGGTCTCCTCTTGGTCCTCCTCGTCCCTCAGAGGATCCGTTTCCTCTTCTCCGCTCTCTTCTTCATCAATGTCCTTCTCATCCTCGTCTTCTACTTCATCGTCGTCATCGTCGTCTTCTTCATCGTCTTCTTCGTCGTCTTCGCTTTCGTCTTCGTCTTCATTTTCTTCTTCGTCTTCGTCTTCGTCTTCGTCTTCTTCTTCGTCGTCGTCGTCATCGATGAGATCCTCTTCCATGCGACGAACCTCCTCTTCCAGCTTGCGGGCTTCCTCTTCGGCCACCTCGGCCTCGGACTGCAGGTTCTGCAGCGCATCCTCCTGCTCGCGTATGTACCGCGGTGCGCTTCTCTCCCTCGCTGCCCGTCCTGCTCGCCCCAACCAGCCGTCAGTCCACGCCACGTCTTCTACAGAGCACGAGCTCGAGCAAGAGAGAGAGAGAGATGGTACCGAGAGTGGAGAGAAGCGAGAGACCGAGGACCATCCGCCTTTTCTCCTCAAAGACGCGCTTGCGCTCCGAGGAGGCCTCCTCGGGGGACTTGATGTTGGCGAACGAGCTTGTAGCTGCTGCGTCGACTGTGGTGGTCATGCTGCTGGTGGTAATGGAGGGAGCTACGATGGCGGTCATGGCGCGACCTAATGTCTTGGCTGGCTTGTGTCTTGTTGGCTGTGGCGTGTAGGAGAACTTGTCTCTTGGGCTGGTGTGTCGATTGCTTGTCCTTGTGGAGAGTGCGCGCGCTGAGTTATGAAGTATGGGCGTCGTACGGGCGTGGTGAGGAGTCCTAAAACTAGGGCAAGAAGGGATGAGATATGGCCATCATCGATGCCCACATGTCCCTCGGTTTTCTTCGCCATTTCAGCACAACCGACGGCCATCGCAGGAGTTTGGGACATATGTTGGAGTTTACACGCATGAGATGAGATACTGTCCTTGTTAGTGGTTGTATGGTGAGGGAGTGGTCGACCGTGAGACCATCACGTTGTCCTGCAGTAGCGATTCGACTGGAAATCTGCCAAAATGCCGACATCTGACGGGGATTGTGCCTCGAGTTCGAGCCTCACGAGGACCACGGTCTCGGTGCACCAGGACGGGGATCACTTGGTCGCTCGTGACCGGTTCTCGCTTTCTCTGGCTTTGTCTCTCTTCCGGCTCTTTCGCTCGCAAGAGGCACTGTGACGTGGCTCCTTGCAGGCAATTACGTTATTTAACTCCGAGCTCGCGGTCATCGGCGATGTGCCCTTTGGCTGTGTGCCAGAGGTTGCACTGAGAGAGATGAAGAGCGCGACCGTAAGGGGTGCCAATCCCTTGGCCGGGGCAGCGCTGCTGCTTGTGGTGGTTGCGGTCTTTGGTGCGTGGGTCGCGCACGGGCTCGAGGGAACGGCCACGGTCTACTACGACCCCGCCACTAAGCACATCTACCTCCTCCCCGGTCTTGTTGATCTCCGCCACGGCGCTGCCGTCGGCCAGTACCTCGACCACATCGAAAGAGATGGTACACAATTTTATTTTATTTTTTTTATTAAAGTTTGATGAATATAAATCAATTTATTTCCATCAAACTTGCAGGCTGGGGCAAGCTCAGCATCGAAACCAACCCGCTTCACATCGATGAGACCCAGATGTTTGCCGCGGGTACGACCTCCCCTTTTATTGCAATAAAAGTAATTTTAATTTGATAGAAAGAAATTAAATAAAAAATGAAAACAATGCACGTGGTAGGGTACCTGGAGGGCGCGATGACGCAGAAGCGCATCTACCAGCAGTACACCAACATCCACTCGGTGTTCTGGCACAACGCAACGACCATCCCGGCCTCTCTGCAGTCGTGGCTCCACGCTCAGGTTCGCTCTCTGCGTGTGCGGTGGTGCGCGTGCGTGCGGGGATGAGTTGCGGACCAGGGCTGATCAACAGATCTCACCGTGACCAGGACAAGTGGGTTAGGGAGAACGCAGCGAGCAAGAAGGCCAGCGACTCGTACTGGGGCCAGGTTGCCAACGTCTTGGCTCAGTTCGATGGACTCGTGAGGGGCTACAACGACTTTGCGCCGGCTGGTGAGGTCAGGACTCTCCACTCCACCCACATTTGTCACATGGACGCCTATCTGACCACATGCACACGCGCACGCACCACCGCGCACGCACCACCGCACGCGCACGCAACAGAAACTGGATCCGCTGGCGTTTTCGATCCTCAATGGAGTTGGTGATTTGCTGGACCTCACCATGGCCTTCAGCGACGAGGTGCGAGACTGGGAAATGATGATCATGAGCGTTGTGAGTGCGCAATTGCCTCATGCGCGTGCTTGTGGTGCATCAGGCTTTCCCCGGCCGTCCTCCGCGCAACATGATGACAGAGGACCAGCTGCGTAACTGGGTCTACAACACGCACTGCTCGGCGTTGATCAAGGTCACCGGCGATCTCTCAGACATCTTTGCTGGTATGCCGCGCCGCGCTTGACGTCCCGCACGCATGCACGCACGCACATGCTCACACGCGACCTTGCCGTGCGTCACAGGTCACACGGCCTGGTTTGCCTACGAATCGATGCTCCGTATCGCCAAGTCCTACAACTTCTCCCTGTCCAATCCGTCCACGGAGGCCAAGAGCGTCATCTTCTCCTCCTACCCCGGCTTCCTCGTGTCCCTCGACGACTTCTACATCACCAACAGGTTCAGTCTCTCGCTTGTGCGTGCACACATGCTCTCGTGGTCACTCACAAACCTATTCGCGCGCACACACGCAGGGAGTTGGTGGTGATCGAGACCTCGCTGTCAGTCTTTAACGACAGCCTCTACGACATCGTGCGCAACAACACGCAGGTGCTGCTCAGTTGGCAGCGCACCATACTGGCCAACAGAATGGTACGTGCAGTGGTTATCAGCTGATCTGATTTTCGTCGTCGTGGCCTTGACGTCGATACTCGCACGCACGCGTACGCGTGCACAAACGTGCAGGCCAGCTCCGGTCCCCAGTGGGCAAACACCTATTCCCGGTACCAGAGCGGAACGTACAACAACCAGTGGATGATTCTCGGTGCCGCCTCCTCGCTTACTTTCCCTCGCTCTCTCTTCTGATGCCCAACGTCCATCGCACAGATGCCAAGCGCTTCGACAAGGGCGTCCAGTTGAACCCGTTCACGCTCACTATCCTCGAGCAGATCCCGGGCTACATTGAATGGTACCGGCCGTCGCGCTCGCCGCCACCGCCACCGCCACCGCCGATGACAATAACGATGACGATGGTGACCTAACTGCGGCGCGCGTAACAGGAATGACCAGACGAGCAACCTGGTCGAGGGCTACTGGCCGTCGTATAACGTTCCGTTCTACCCGCGCGTGTACGAGGCCGCGGGGTACGTGGAGATGGCCAAGAAGCAGCCGGTCATGGCCAGCTACCAGCACTGCTGCCGTGCCAACATCTTCCGACGGGACCAGGGCAACGTCACCGACTTTGAGGCGTTCAAGTCCATTCTCCGCTACAACGACTGGCAGAACGATCCCTACTCTGAGGGCCATCCCGGTGCGTCCCCCTGCAGGCGCCTGCAGAGCAGCAATCGATCGATCTGGAGCTCACACACACGCGCTGACGTGACATGCACACAGGCTACTCGATCGCCGCTCGCTTCGATCTGGAGAAGTCCAGCCCTTCGCCCGACGGCGGCTACGACACCAAGGTACGCGCGCGTGTCCTCGCGTCTTGACGCAGCTGGGCGGCGGCTGATGGCTGCTTTACGACGACCACAATGCAACCATCATACAGGCCACGTCCTACGCGCGCCTGAAGGAGATGAAGTTTGAGGCCATCAACGGACCCACCTACCAGGACCAGCCCGTCTTTGCCTGGACCGGCCAGTGGGACGCCTTCTCCCACGTCGGCCAGCCGTCGCGCTTCCACTTTCCCTTTGTGACCATGCAGCCGGCCAAGTTCACGCAGCAGCCTTGAGAGCAGCCGTGCGAGCTCTCACAGACGATCTGCAAGCTTGTGCGCTCGCTGCAAATTTTAACTCCTATTCGCACTCATTACGAAATTGCGTTTTCTGCACACGGCAGCGACAGAAGATGGACGCCCAAGTGAGCGAGCGTGACCAAGGCGGCCTGGAGGAGGGGGAAAGGGAAGAGGCCGAGCTGCCCAAGGCGCCGAAGATGCCGCAGCAGCAGGTGGTAGTGAAGCGCCGCACGCTGCTGGTGGTCGGGGGCAAGGCCAGCATCAACTGGCCGGCAGTCTTCGAGGGCGCCACGCTCCACGCCGGGCTGGTCGACGTCACCGTTGAAATGGCCTCCTGGGATGGCACGTCCATTTTTTTTCCTTCTATTTGTTTATTTTTAATTTTAAAAACAACTAATATTTTTTATATTTATTTTTTTTGCTGGGGCAGAAATCAGGATGGTGTCGTACAGCGACTGCGGGTGCGTGGTGGACATTGCACCTTCGCAGGGAGGCCAGCGGAGGTCGATCACGCCCGATTTCCTCCTTGTGCGGAGCGCCCTGCAGGGTGTGTTTGGCCAGGTACACCATAGTCTCGCACACCATTTGGCTGCGCCGGTGGACTGATCCCGCATTGCGCGTGTGTGCGTGTGCGTGTGATGCTGCAGGACTATAGGAACAGGCTCTACGCGTTCATGCACTCCAACGTACCCTCGGTCAACACCCTGGACTCTCTGTACCTATGCCAGAACAAGGTGAGGTGTCGAGTTCGCACGCCGTTCGGCTCAGTCCCGTGTTGTGATGCGTGTGCGGCGTATCTGACTCTTCGCAGCCGATCGTGTATGGAAAGCTCAGGGCAATCCAGAAGGCGCTCGGCAAGGATGAATTCCCTCTCATCGAACAAGCGTACGTGCAAGCTCTGGTGTCTTGTGCGTGCGTGCGTGCGTGCGTGCGTGCGTGCGTGCGTGCGTGCGTGCGTTGGCTTAACTAATCGTGCTACAGCTGCTATGCGGACTGGAAGGCGATGACCTTCTGCTCGGGCTTCCCGATCGTGGCCAAGCTCGGAACCGCCCACGCCGGTACGCGCGCGGTTAGGGCGTCACCCTCTGGACACTCACAACGCAGTCATCTCACTTGGCGTGGCACAGGATTCGGGAAGATGAAGCTCAACAGCCAGAGCGAGTTCGAAGACTTCCAAAGCGGTGCGTGCCGTCCTCACGTCACTGCTGCTTGGCTGCTTGGCTGCCAACGCTCACAGCCTTCATGACGTTCAGTGGTCGCGCTGCAGGATCGCTACGTCACCACTGAGCCCTTCGTCGGTACGCGGTTGCCACCATCGCTTCAGCTTCAACCGCAGAGCGCTCACTCTTCCGCTGTTCGCACGCAGACTGGGACTACGACTTCAGGATCCAGAAGATCGGCGACAACTACCGCGCCTTCCGCAGGTGTCGCCTGCCTCTGGGTGACGTCTGAGTGTGCAGCGCCAGTGCCACGGTGGCTAAGTAGTCGCCGGCGCGTATGCGTGTGGTACGTGCCACAGGTTCTCGACCAACTGGAAGGGCAAGGGCTTCAGCCAGAAGGACGAGGACATTCCCGTCACGCCTCAGTACAAGCGTACGCGCATCAGAGGCCGCTCCCTTCGCTCTCTCTCTCTCTCTTGCCGCTCTCTGGTGGTAACTGAACCTTTGTGCGCGCGCTCACGCAGGCTGGATCGACTTGGCGAGCAAGGCGCTGGGAATGGACGTGTGCGCGCTCGACGGTGTGCACAGCCGGGCGGACGACAAGGAGTACATCCTCGAGCTCAACGACTCAGCGATCGGCCTCAACGCGCGCTACGAGGACGAGGATCTGATGCACCTGCGCGAGCTCGTGCTGTATCGCATGACCCAGGCGTTCCCGCTGGCCCATGACAAAGACGACGACTCTGAAGCGGAGATCGGAGCCGTGGTAGACGATGAAGCCGAGAGCGTCGACGCGCTGAAGGAGAAGCTGGCCAAGCTTCAAGTGCAGCTGGATCAGGTCTTGTTGTTGTTGCCCCTCGTCTCTCATCTGGAGAGCGCTGACTCACTGTGTGTGCGTGTGCGTGTGTGTGTCGCAGGTGACGAGCGAGAAGAAGGCGTTGCTCGCGGCGGCGGAGGCGAGCAACGCCCGGAAGGACAAGAGCGGCGGCGGCATGTTTGGCTTCGTTGCACGCAAGAAGGACAGGCACTAAACGCCATGACGCGTCAGCCAGCCGTGTACACGATCGTTAGCGTCCGGCCAATAACTCACACGTCGCCGTGTTTGTGTGTATGCGTGCGTGTGTGGCACTGTTGGCACACACATTCGTGAACGTGTTGTTGTTGGGTGTCTAGAACAAGACGCAGCACTTGTAGGAGATTCTCAGTTCCTGCTTGAAGTTGATCTGCAGGTTATCGCCGTCGGAGAGGATGGTGTTGAGCACCGTGTCGCCCGACACCACGCCTCCCTTGCACTTGACCTCCACCGCCTCGAACTTACCCGCCACGTTGATCGTGGGCGAGTTCTTGGACTGGGTATCGATGGTCTCGACGGCTAACTTGCACAGGGCGTCGGTGGCGTCGTTGACCGTGGCGTCGGGGTGCACGTAGATGGTGTAGGACGTCTGCGACACTGCCTCGGCGTAGGGCCCGTGCGGCAGCTTCTCGGGGAAGTGGATGGTGCCCACTAGGAGCGTAGTGGCGGTAACACGTTTCTTCATCCTCCTCTCTTCTCTCTCTCTCTCCCTTTCTCAGGTGTGGTGCTGCTTGAAGTTGGGGATGTTGTTTTTGTTTTTCTTCTGTTGTGTGCAGGGCACCCACCTTGACCAAGGAAAAGTCCGCACACGCTCAAGTACCTAAAAAGGAAAAGGGAAAATAAGGGAAATAACCTTTTCTTTGTTTCTCTATTTTGTTTAATAATCATGATACATTTTTAATTAATCGAATGATCCCAAATATTCGGGCTTGCCATGTACCGGTGTATTCACTGCACGCAAGGACCAACCGCTCCATGGCCACGGGGTTGAGTTCCTTTTCGCCAACGGCTTGCGCGGAAGGCCTTGAGCCCGCGGTCAGCGCCCCCGCACCAAACGGCCACTCACGGCCCTTGGCTGTCAACGCTCTACTTTCTCATTCTTCATTACCAACCCACCAACCGCACACCCTACAACACCAGCAACAGCAATGGGAATGGTACAACACCCAAACCCCTTCGCTCTTTCTTCGTTTCGTTTCGTTCTTTATGGACGACGCTAACATGCCCCTTTTGTGAAGAAACTGCCACACATGCGAGCGCCGACCTACCTCATCCGCGAGATGTGGTCGGACCACAGCATGCCGAGCAAGTTCTTCTGGGCGTTCCTCGCCGCGTTCATCGAGATCATCCTCTGGCTGCTCTTCCTCATCATGCTCGTGGTCGTGCTGCCGTTCTACATCATCATCGCGCCGGTCTACTACCTGTGCATCAAGAAGGACTGCAAGTGTCCGGACTTCATCGTCATCTACTTCCGCATCTGCTTTTTTACCGCTGCTTTCGTGCTCGTGGTCTTGGGCAACAGCAAGAGCTCGGGCAGCGGCAAGCGCTCAAACATGAATTCAATTTTTTAGTTTGTGGAACAAAAATTTTTCTTCTAAGCAAAATGTAAACTCCAATCAGCCCTTTTGCACTCAAACACCAGGACGAGACGCAAGGGAGTGAGCACGAGGCCAACGCGAGGGGCCAAGCCATGGAGGATGAGAAGGCAAGACAAGAGAAGGGGGAGGAGGCAGAGGAAGATAAGCAGCAGCAGAAGCAGCAGGTGGTGAAGCGCCGCACACTGCTGGTGGTCGGAGGCAAAGCAAACGTCGCCTGGCCGGCGGTCTTCGAAGGCGCCACGCTCCATGCTGGGCTGGTCGACGTCGCCGTCGGGATGGCCTCTTGGGATGGCACGTTTTTTCTATTTTATTTTTAATGTTTTTATTATTCATCCAAAAATCGAAATAACGAACTAATATATTTTGTTTTGCAGATATCAGGACGGTGTCGTACGGCGACCGCGGGTGCGTGGTGGACATTGCGCCGGCTTCGCAGGCCGGCGGTCGGAGGTCGATCACGCCTGACTTCCTCCTCGTGTTTGGCCAGGTATACACCGTAGAGACCATTGATCGTGCGATCACCCACGCAACCTCATTGTGCGCGTGATGGTTCGTGTGCGTGTTCGATGGTGTGCGTGCGTGCTTGCGATGCTGCAGGACTACTGGAACAAGCTCTGCGCGTTCATGCACTCCAACTTAGCCTCGGTCAACACACTGGACTCGCTGCACTTTGGCCAGGACAACGAGGCTAGGCTTGAACTGACCCGACGGCCATGGACCAAGGAAGAAGACAAACTCCTGGTGAAACTGGTACACCAGTACGGTCCGAAGCGTTGGTCGCCTATTGCCGCACACCT